>JAKTXG010000069.1:0-72422 GCA_030561385.1 Suhomyces bribrorum | reverse complement strand
TTATAACTCGCACATGACACTTCAGTCTTTTCAAGCTTCCGATCACCGGGTCCGGCTGCAAAAATGGGACTGCAAGCAAGGGTTATGTGGCGCCAAAGTGTACCCGGTTGCTAGAGAAGGGGGAGGTATTGTCCGTGAAAATCGGGCAAAAGGAGAATGGAGAGGATCTGGTGTGACTCCTCGATGGCGTTCACCTCCATTGTTCACACAGCTTTGGCGCCGTAATTACATCGTGGACTAGGAGGGACCACACCACGGAAGGGTCAGGTTTTGGGTGGTCAAATTAGTACCACACTGTACGGACAGTGATGGTGTCCTAAATTAAGTGTGGTGTGGTGTGGTGTGGTTCTCGTCATGCTAAGACCACGGCTTGATGGGTGGCAAGGTGGCATCGAAATGTAAGTGTTGGAGGTGTATAGCCAAAGCTGTGTGAAAGAGACCCAGGTGGTTGGTCGCATGAACGACTTGGTTTAAGGTGTGGGTTAGGGTACTTGATCAATGTGGCAAGTTGGGTGACTTGGTCGATGTGGCACCTTGAGTGTTAGCACTCTGAAATGTAGTTCCATGTCTCAAAAGTAGGGGGAACTACGTTTGTTTGATTTTTTGCAACCAAACAAAGTGCACGCAAAATGGAGCCACTGTACCCTGTGACCGAAATAAAGACATGGTCCATATATAGCTGTTGTAACTCTCACATGACACCCGAGTCTTCGAAATCTTAGATCACCGGGTTTGGCTGTGAATCTTGGGAGTGCAAGCAAGGGTTATTTAACGCCAAAATATCCTCGGTAATCAAAATAGAAGGAGGTCCTGTAAAATTATGGACCCAATGTGGCGGGTGACCAGGTATTGTGTGTCGATTCAACAAGCGGCTCCCATTATGATTCTTGGTATCTTGAAGTGAATTATAGCGTGAATGTTCAGTCTATATTGCCACAAGGCTTTGAAGAGTAAGATGGTATGATTGGCAAACAAGAGCTAAAGATAGCACCCAAGCATGCTCTTGGACCAAGCTGTACGAAAGTCTGTAGGATATGGTGACAAATAACGCAAATGGGTCGTTTAAAGTGTCAATATCGTTTTGGTCGATGTCCCATGTTGGAACACTGCCGAAAAGTTTCCTGTGAAGCAGTAAGTATTGACCGTTAAAAAATTGCAAGCTAACGTGGTGTCGTATATAATCGGCTTATTAAACCTCGCGGCCAATACTTATGGGCATGTCAATGTAACTAGGCGTCCTGAATGCTTTGAAACTTTGTTTAATTACTCCATATTTAAGTGATGAATTTTCTGTTCTTGCTCTTCAATTATAAACGCATTCTTGAACTCTTTTGATAAATGTTGGCATAATTGAAGCTTGAACACAGCAAACTTTTTACTTTCAACATAGAAATAGTAAGACGCTGTATAAGATCGACCCAATCAAACGGCTCCTTTTTTTAGCCCCTGTGCTTCAAATATAGATGATTCTCTAATAAATTGTCTTAAGTGTAGTATGAATGGAGACATAATGCTCTCATAAATATCGGTTGAGAATGTCTAGATGGACTATTTGTATCAACGTTAAATTTATTACTTCACATGGGCTTAAACCATTCTTCTCTTTTGAAAGTGCAACATTTGAAGCGTCAATGTGATTGGAAGGGTTCTATAGGCATTCAAATATTGTGAAACTATGTCTCTATTTATCCCTTCTATTAATCTAGGGTATGCTCGTGCGATTCATTTTTGGACTTATTTAAGGTCTAGTTGTTGAAAAAATTGCCATAATTGAAGCGTTGATGAAGATAAACCGTTAGTTATGGAGCATATACGTGATGATTGATCTACTCCAACAAGGTCGCCTATTTCTCTTTCGGTACTCCAATTAAACACTAAATCAGATTTTTCTAGAAAACTGCCACAACAAAAACATATACGCAAATGGAGAGTTCCTTTCGGGATGAAATTATTCTGCTGCTCTGTCCCAATTGATCCAAAATATCTAAGTCAAATTTCCACTTCCAGCATTTCATTTATTCACAAAACTCAAATTTTCCGAAAATTGGAACAGTCGAAGTGTGAACGAAAATCAGCGGTTGCATCTAGTTGAATGAAGTTATTTCAATACGATTCAAACATTCCATTACGTCAACGTAGCTTCCTCTGTTATAGTTCTTCAATTATGGATTCAAATTGTTACTTTCTGAACACTTGTCACATTTGAAGGACTAATGCTCGTATAGTTATGCCATAAACTCAGAAACGATTAGTGACTCTTTTTGATTGAAAAACGATATTAACTTAGGCTTTCCTCTTTTTGTACTTCATTTATAGACTCAACCCATTTTCGTTGAAAAGTTGACCTAATTGAATTATGGCTAAAGCTGATTTATTCCTTTCGGTATACCAACATTCTCTCGATATGTCTCAGCGGATATCTTCAAAAAATGTTGATTATGCTATTCTTGCGCTTCAATTGTGAACTGATTTATCAACTGCTTGGATAAAAGTTACCATAATTGAAGCATGAGCATAGCCAAGCTATTTCTTTGAACATTTTAATAGTAAACTACTTTATGCCGATCGATAAATACTATGAAAGGTCCGTATGCTGTTTGTACACTTTCTTTTTGGCCCTGAAATAGTTTTTTTGAAAGATGTTTTCAATTGTAGTATCAATGCAGTAGACTTGTTTTTTTTCAGGTTGAAACTATTGCTTGATTGTTTCTAAATCTGTCCATTCGATCAATGTCGGGTGTTTTCTCCTAGCCCGTCATTTATAAATTCAAATGATATTATTTTGAAAAATTGTCAAAATACCACGTAAACTCCATTGATTGATGCCTTATATCATATTTCCAGAAGGTTTCCATGTCTAAATTAATTGATGTTTTCACCTTTGGTAACGTGGCTCTTTAGGCTAATTTATAGGCTTGTACAGTATTTTTCAAAAGTTGGCAGAATCAAAGCATCAATGTTATTTAGATAAGTCTTCGTTCACATAAATAGTGAGAGAGTATTTTTCGGGTGATACAGTATAGCCTCATTCACTCTTATGCTCTTTTCCTTCAAAAATTGAATCGAATCTTTGTTTTTCAAAAGTCGCCATAATTGACATACTGGAAGTGTCCGATTATTTTTTTCAACCAAAGAGTAGTATGTGTCCATAGTTTGCTTGAGTGGTTCTATCAATGTGGCCCATCGTGTTCTGTGCAAAGACCAAGTGGTGGAATGTGAAGGTTAATGTTGCTTCTACAACACCTTCTTTCTAAATGTTGAATTTTTCAACCAATTGAGCTGACTCCTTACGAAGTTTTTAGGGAGACACCGAAAGTTGTGATAATAGCCACTAACAACATTATGAACTGAATTAGAAGGTGGGGGAGGGGGGCTATTCCCCCTAAGTGATCCTGTCATCCATTTTCAAGCTTTTTAAAAAACTTAAAGTTTTGGATTCGTCAGGCTTCGAGCTTCCTATGCAGCATAAAACACTAATTTCAATGAGAGAAAGTTTGAAATCATTGCTATTTCAGAGTTTTGGAACATCTCAACAATTGATGTTATTTGCAACCACCTATCCAAAGATCTCAAGTTTGAAGCCATACCTTGATTATAGTCTACCTAGACCTCGTTTGGATCCAGATCTATCCTCTATTCCTCTGATGGATTCTAACTGATTGTATATCTATTCTATTCCTTTTTTCTGTATCTTCATCTCTTTAAGGGTTGACCTCTAAAATCTCTGAAGGTATCTAAGCGCGTATATATACTAAAGTAATAATTATATCAAATTCAATTGAAGTGACGACAATGTTCGGCCCATGAAGCAAAAATCACAGATTTGTGCATTTGTATAGTTGGAATTCTTGTGACCTAGTGAATTCCATCAGAGCAGAAGAGGTTATATAATTTGTCTTTTGGCAAAAGATATTTTTTGTACCATTGTGGATGAAAACATCAGAGATAAGTATAACCTTATCGTCTCTCGCGGTACTTCAATATCGATCTGAAACAGCTATTTTTTAAACAATCTACTCATGTCTTATCAAGATCTCTTAAACATCTATTGTTTACGTATAAATATTATTTACAATAAAAATTACGTACATGAGTTACTTCTAGTGTGTAGCCATCCTGGCTGCTGAAACCTAGTCAATTACTGCAAAATATGCTGAGGCACCATTCTAAATGATCATAACTTTTATGTGTTTGGTGGACCAAAAAAAGCCAAATGCTGATGGCAAATATCATTCAGTTATCATTCAGTTATCATTCTATAATCCCCTTAATCATTCTGAAGGACCAATTCATCCTACAATAGGGGTGGGGGTTGATCATCTTCGACAAAAGGGAATTTGCGATGTTCGCTACTTACCTAAAATACGACAACTGGGACGGAATATATCCGCTTATTTGATCTACAATCGAATCTTGGAGCGAACATTGAAATTAACTTCAGTGAAAAATTGGGGTTCCAGGTGCGTTTCTTATCAGTGCCCCAAATAGGTAATTGGAGGTTATCAGTCAGGTAATTTATTGAACCATTTAAAAGTATCAAGGAATCTGGAGGAAAAAGGCCAGGCAGTCATGTTGTCGACAGTTCTTTCAAACGAGCAGATCCTAGACCAAATCCAGTCCAACAAGCTGTTTTACAACAATCGGTTCAATGTAGAAGAACCTCAGATCAATGCGCTTTTAGCAGCTAACGATGACGAGCTCTTGGCCCAGATAGGCTACAAGCCTGAGTTGAAACGGCGGTTTTCTACGATCCAGTCGTTTGGAGTGGCCTTTTCCATTATGGGGTTGCTCCCCAGTATAGCATCAATCTTTGCCCAGGGCATTGTTGCTGGTCCAGCGGGAATGTTGTGGGGCTGGGTAGTCAGTGGAGGCTTAATCTTCTGTATTGGAACATCCATGGCCGAAAACGGCTCGTCCCAACCCACCTCCGGGGGTCTTTACTATTGGACCAACTATTACGCTCCGGCCCTGGTGAAAACTGTGCTTTCTTTTCTTATCGGGAACACCAACTCCATCGCCTTAATCGGGGCCTTGTGCTCGGTGGATTATGGATTTGCCCAAGAGCTTTTGGCGGTGGTAGTGGTTGCAAAAGACGGAGACTTTGAAATTACCAGTGCCAAATTGTACGGTATATTTGTTGCCTGTGTTCTTTGTCATATCCTAGTGACATGTCTTTCTTCGAAGAGGATTGCCTGGTTGCAATCGGCTTCAATCTTTGTGAACCTCGGCTTGATTGCATTGTTTTTGGTGGCTCTCCCCATAGGTGCCAGTGGCAATTTCAGATCAGCAAAGTTTGTATTCACCCACTTTGAAAATAATTCCGACTGGCCTATTGGATGGACCCAATTGAGTGCTGCTTGGTTGCCCGCTATTTGGACCATTGGTGCTTTTGATTCGGTTATTCATGTTAGTGAGGAGGTCAAGGATGCTGAAAAAACCATCCCTGTGGGGATCTTAGGGTCTATTGGTGCATGTTGGGGACTTGGGGTGGTGATATTGATAATGACCATGTTCTGTATGCAAAGCACCGATATTGAAAACCATTATTTGAGTACAAAATTTGGGTTCCCAATGGCCCAAATTATTTATGATTGCCTTGGTAAAAAATGGACCATTGCTTTTATGACTCTCATTGCATTTGCCCAGTTCTTAATGGGTGCTTCAATATTGACTGCTATTTCCCGTCAGATTTGGGCTTTTGCCAGAGATAATGGCCTTCCATTTTCTTGGTGGATCAAAAAGGTCAATAAAAAACTTTCAGTGCCCATAAATGCTGTCTGGTTTGGTGGAATTGGAGCAATTGTTATCGGATTATTGGTACTCATAGGCAGTGTGGCTGCGAATGCGTTATTTACCCTCTACATCGCTGGTAATTACGTAGCTTGGGGTACTCCTACATTCTTGAGAATAACTTTTGGTAGACATAAATTCAAACCCGGGAAGTTCTATCTTGGAAAATTTTGGAGTCCTGTGGTGGGGTGGATCTCTAGTTTATTTATCTTTTATTCGTTCTTCATGGTTCTTTTTCCTGCCAGCGAACATCCCAATTCTCAGAATATGAACTATACTTGTGTGATAACTCCAAGCGTATGGATATTGGCATTAGCATATTATTACATTTATGCCCACAAGGTCTACCATGGACCTTGTAAGACCGTGGATGTGGAAGAAGTTGAAGGTGTGGAGGTAATACAGGGAATCGAACACGAAAAAGATGGACTGATAAATTCTGAAAAAATATGAAAAGTCTAAGAATATATAGATAAAGAATTAATATACATACCTGTGAGTTAATCATTAGATTAAGGTGTATTCGGCAGGAACTATGAAAACACAATAATATGCTGTTGGGACTGTTTTATCCATCACAAACTATTGATATCGTTGTTACATATCTAAAAAAAATAATATATACATTTCTATTATTAATATCATTGTCTGGTGAATTTAAAATTACATGGGTGTGAATACATGACAAGTGATAATGAGCTTTGGAAATACATTCAAGCCTCATAACTTTCAGTCTTCATGTCGTTCAAACCCAAATCCTCATTTTGTTCGTGGGTTCTTTCAACGTCTTCAATAATCATGTTTGGATCATTGTCAGGAGCATAGACGTTTTGTATGTAAGAAGACGCCAAAGCATCTTCCATGACAATCGTAAATGGAATCTTACCGTCCAAAGCATCTTGTAATCTCGCGAAGAAGGTACTCCATCTAGTTTTGGTAGCAGCATCCATAGAATCGGAAGTTTGGGTGAAAACACGAGAGTGTAATTCCTCTAAGACTTGGGTTAATAATCCTTCGATGGTGGTGAATCTTCCTCCCAAAGTACCAGCGGTCAAATCCAAGTTCAATTCTGGAATATTCAAAGAACAGGTTTCACTCTTTAAGATGTCTCTAGCCAAATCTTCGGGATCAGTGACTTTCAAGGTGATTCTTCTACCCTTTTCAGGAATTTCACCACCGGTCTTGACTTCGTTAGATTTATAACCACATGCTTCACACACAGTAGACATAATAATAACATCCTTGAAATGAGGAATATTCACGGTCTTCATATGAGTTTCCGAAGGCCTGTAACAATTGGAGCAAGTAGCGGAAAATGACTGCACTTCATTCGACAAGTTTTCGATTTCCGAGGCATCAGAAACAAAACCAGTACTCTTGATGCCAGAGTCATTCAAACCAGAAGTAATGTTATTCTTAGTGGCAAGCTTCTTGGATTCCAATTCCTTCTGTTGTTGTTGAGCAACATCATCAGCGGAAATGAGACCAAGGAACACGTTTTGTTCGGCAGTTCTGTTGTATTCATACATGGACCACTTATGGCTTGGTTCACCTGGAAGGTACTCGATCCAAGAATTACCAGCAGGATCATCAACAGAGAAGGTTAATGGAAGGGTGTTTGGCTCTGCATTTATGAAGGAGTTAATTCTAGCAATGACTTCGTTAATTTTCTCGTAGATTTCAGGTTGCACTTCTTTTCTGGCATCTTGATCAGATTCCAAATCAACCACCATTTCTTGTAACAAACCTTCTACATTGGTAAGTTGGCCTCTCTTTGGAGGAATTTCGATATCCAACTCAGCAAATCTGGTAGTGGCAGACTCGGACTTGACCACTTGACGGTTGAAATCTTCTTTCTTCTCGATCTTGAGAATATACCTTGAACCCTTTTCAGCAATTTGGGATGCTGGCTGGATTTCACTGTTCTTGAAGCCACAATGAGGACATTCAAACGACATCAAGATGATTTCTCTGAAATATGGGATACTGGTCAATAACAATCTGGTGGTTCCCATCTTATGACAGTTCATACATAAAGATTCGATTTCTTGAACTGGGTGGCCTTCAGCATCGAAAGCTCCGGTCTGAACAACTTCGTTGTTGGTCTCATTTTGGACCTCTTCAACTTGGGAGCCAACGCTCTGGAAAAGTTCGTTATTCTGGGCCATTTCAGTCTTTTGTTTCTTATCGATGTGCATTTTCTGATTCTTTTTAAGGTGTGAATAGCAAAAATTTGAGATGATTCTAGAATGTCACGTGACTCGATGAGCATCATTACAAAGCCAGTGCCGGTCATCAAGACCGGGGTGAAGAGGGGATAAATCATTCGATCTCGAGGAGGGGTGGTTTGGAATGCTGTGGAAGTAGAGGAAGGTTGGGACGGGTCTAATGGGGGTGATGCCAGTTTGAAGGAGTGAGGATTGGGTGCAAAACTGTCCTGCACAGTAGATGGAGACATCCAAAGATGTAAGCTGGGAGTACCAATAAGCTAGGAAATGGGTTATTGAAGGGGAACGAAGGGAGTGGAAAGCTTCTTGTAGGCTTCAGCAGTCTTTCATGTGTGAATGTTGTAGAATGGAAGCGAGTTGTTTGGAAGGTTTGGGGGTTTGTGTATTACGTAATCAAAGATAATGCAATACCCCCGAAATCTGCCCCAAAACTAATTGTTCAAGCCTATGCCTCAAACACCAAGCGATTACAACGTCGCGAAAGTGGCAGATACCGACAAGTGGCACTGGGCATGATGAAATAAGCCAGCCTTTGGTGGCAGAAGAAATGGTTCCAGTTCACGTGACGTGGCCGATGAGGTAGTAGGATTATGGTTGCTCACGTGAGCTGAGTTCAGAGATGTCCCCCATTGGTTACTATGAACAGGGGAGATGGAGCAATGGTGTCCGTTAGTCAGCGTTGGGTGTTCCAGAATCCATGAGGTTTGGTTGCCCGTCTAAAACCTTCGAAGCGCGTTGGATCTGGCCACACGGTGTTTGTTCAAACCTTAAAGAGCCACCGTGCTCAATGAGGAAATTTTCAGTGGAATAGCCACAGTCCCACAGTCTACCCAGAAATGCCCCAAATAATGCGTCAAGTTTAGTGTCTAGAGCTCCAAAAAAAAAATAGTAGCCACTTCAAACTCACACGCATGTACGAGGTGAATCACCACATTATCCTATCCACAATTTTTAACCCCAAAAAACTCGTCAAACTTGGTGTCAAAAAAAAAAAATGTAGACGACGACGACGTTTCGAACCATTCCGTGCTGTAGGCTGCAGCCTTCTTGAGGTGGCCATTTTCCTCTTCAGCATTGTTTGGCAAGGGTGGTATTGACGGTTTTCACCTGGATGGTTATGGGTGCTGGGGGACGTCATCCATGGGTCCGGCGCACGACCTTGTTCCGAAACTGTGGATCTAACAAAATTACCTTTATATAAGTAATTACCCATCACCACTGTTTTAAGGATTTCTAACGGCTCTATTCATTTAGTATAGTACTATTGGGTAAAGGGCATTATCGAAAATTACAACTAAAGTGCTGTCTTATAGGTCATACCCCCAGATTAGCCTTCTGCGTCTTGCTAGTCCCGCTGTTGCCGAAGCTCCTATGAACTTACAAGACATATGTACTCCCAAGGCCGAGACCAACGTGTCGAAGCACTACGAGTCGATCTTGTCGGCGACAGCTTCATCGTCAGCATCTAGTGAACCATCCAATAATGATGAACTCTCGGGCCACAGGTCCATTTCCCATGGTAATAAACAGGATATCAATGAAAATCTTCATGGTGGTTATAGCTACGAGTCTGCTGGTTCAGCTAGTAGTAAACGGGACCATTTTGTCACCACTCTAGAAGAGAAACAGTCCAAGTCCAGTCTTATCAGCAATACTGTTCCTTTTACCAAGATGGCCACGCCTCCTCCTCCACCTCTTCCCCAGAATGAAGAAGTTTCTGTGGTCACACCTTTTTTGACCAAACACATTAACGACCAATCGAAAATCCCCAAGGATAATTTCCACAAGTATTGTTATCGTCACAATCCTGAAATCACTTGCAATAAGAGTACTGACGAAGCCAGAATGAAGATGATCCAATCCTCCCTCGATAAACTTCCCAGTAGAGACCAAGAAGCCATCACTCATGTATGGTCCATCTTCAGTGCATCTCCTCTGCAGCACCGTGAATTGATTTTGAAAGGATTGTTGTCACAGTGTTGTTTCCCGCAATTATCGTTTATTTCTCAAGAAGTTTCGTCTCTAATTAAAATCGATTTTCTTGGGACTTTACCAATGGAGATTTCTCTCAAGATCTTGTGTTATTTGGACTGCCGCTCCTTGTGCAATGCAGCTCAGGTCTCCAAGAAATGGAAAGCCTTGGCTGATGATGACAGAGTTTGGCACCATATGTGTGAACAACATATCGATAGAAAATGCCCTAATTGTGGATGGGGGCTTCCATTAATGCACATGAAAAGAGCTCGTGAAATGTCCGACGAATCGGATATCAAACCTATCAAGAGAAAGATCGAAGAAGTGGAACCATCCGAGGGTCCTAGTGAGCCTAAGGATGAAAAGAAATTGAAGTCATCCATTGAACCATCCAAACCAAAGATCAGAAGAAGACCTTGGAAATCTGTCTATTCTGAACGGTTCAAATTAGAGAAAAACTGGCGTAAGGGTATCTACAACATACAAACATTTACTGGCCATACCGATGGTGTCACTTGTTTACAATTCAATCGGAAATACCTCATGACTGGCTCCTATGATTCCACAATTAAAATATGGAAAGTCGATACTGGGGAATGTTTGAAAACGTTAAGTGGCCATACCAAGGGTGTCAGAGCATTAGTATTTGACTCCCAAAAATTGATCACCGGAGGTTTGGACTCCACCATCAAAGTGTGGAATTACCACACTGGTCAGTGTATTGCTACCTACAGAGGCCACGACGATGCGGTGGTGTCTGTAGACTTTGCTAACAAATCGATCGTGTCTGGATCGGCTGATCATACCATTAAAGTGTGGCACGTGGACTCAAGAACATGCTACACGTTAAGAGGACATACTGACTGGGTCAATTGTGTCAAGATCCATCCAGCTTCAAATACTGTATTCAGCGCATCTGATGATACTACTATTAGAATGTGGGACTTACAAAGTAATGAATGCTTAAGAGTATTTGGAGGAATGGACAATAATGGACACCTGGGACAAGTTCAGTCGGTTATTCCTTTTACATACAAAGAAAACTTAATTGAGGATGGCAACGAAAGTGATGCAGAGAGCCATCCACACCGCGAGTCAAATGAGGAAGAAGGAGAGGTGGCTGAAGTGGCTTCGTCGGAGCCTTGGATAAGTAATCCTAACTATCCGAGCCATTTAATCACCTGTTCTTTAGATAACACCATTAAATTATGGGACGTCAAAACAGGTAAATGTATCAGAACCCAGTTTGGACACATCGAAGGTGTTTGGTCTATCAATGCCGATACTTTTAGAATTATTAGTGGTGCACACGATAGATTAATTAAAGTGTGGGATTTACAAAACGGTAAATGTCTTCATACTTTTGCCAATAATTCTTTTGTGAGTTGCGTTGGGTTAAGTGATTCGAAATTCGCCGCAGGTTTGGAAAATGGGTTGGTCAAGATGTATAGTTTCGAGTGAGCAACCAGGCTAGATTGTAAATCTCTGAACTGAAAAGGCGGGGAACAAGGGGTTGTCAAGAACTGATGATAATGTGGTTGCATATTTATTTCATGGTAAATCCTTACTGTATTATATATTTAGGGAACAAACTACAAGTTTGAGGTTTAATATACTTTTAATTATTAATTATAGCGACAAACGACAAACGTAAGAGTACAACATTCAATTCCTTAAAGATAAGTTTGGCCATTAGGTTGAGTTGCGTCAATAGTTCAGGGTTGCAAAATTTGCTTTTTAACTCAAAATATTTTGCCCAATATAGAAGATTTGTACGAATATCACTTACATCATTAAATCCGACTTATTGTACAATAAGTTTAATGCTAGTTTCGTATATGTATCAGCTAACTACTTAAATTTTATCAGTATTTGTGTACTGAAATATTATTAACCATGGACGTGGGGGGGTATCTATTAGGGAGCACGGAATAACGATGGAATGGTCAATAGAGCCCGTCTATTAATCAAGGAAATGGGAAAGGAATAAAAATGAAAAATGAAAATGCAGGCGATTCACCAAATAACATGAAACGATTGTGGAATTTCATAGGTTAGGCAATCAAAAGCTATGGGGGTAAAATAAATCTTTGCAGAAGCCATTAGTCTGCATTTAAAAAAGAAGATACTCCATAAGGAGCTCTACTTGGACTGGTTTCTTCTGAGGAACTACTTTGCATCCGGGAATCACCATTAGTTCCATCGGAAGAGAAGAAGCAATAATTTTCAAGCAACTGTTTATAAGAAAGAGGATCCATATTATTCCTGGTCTTCTGAGTACTAGGGAAATTGGATCTTGGTTGAGAGTCTTTAGAAGGCGATAAATTTTCTTTTTTAGGTACGTTAGGTTTGTCCTTCTTCGAGTGATCAGTTTCACCATTCTTGTCACTACCATTTATATTTAACAAGCTCTCGTTATTTTGATTGAATTTTGCTTTGTATTTTGGAGTTGGAGACTCGGATTGACCTCTATTAGTAGGCTGAGAAAGATCATTAAAATTATCTTTCATGGAAGATTCGGTATGCAAAGATGACAATAGTGGAGATGAAAGATAATAATTATTCTTTACGAAATCATTGATATCCGAAGAATTATCATGGTTATACAAAGATTTTTCTTGATCTGAGGTAGAAGCACCAATTTGAGAATCCGAGCCTCTTCTTTTGAGAAAGCTGGAAGAGTATTTTGGTTTTGCGGTGTGTTGTGTGATGCCATTGGAGCCTTTGATGGCATGCTTGAGGGTTTTGACAAGTTTGATAGAATAATTCTTCAGGTTATTGTTATCCCAATATTCTTGGCTATTGGTGTTATATTTGATGCAAAGTTCATAAGTTCTCTGTTGAGATTTTCCACCGGCAAATACATTTTCGGAGTCGGAAGGTTTATATAACCGGAAACTATTGAACAAATTGTCCAAAGGAATTTGGAAAATAAACCGGTCATAACCATTATTTTTCAAAATATCAGGTCTATCGGGAATGTAGATGGTGGGAATTTCAATGATGGTGAGCCAATTATCAAGGGAATACCTTACAATCAAATGTTTTTCAAATGCCATGTTTTTCACGGCAATGTGACCCAAAAGATATTTTTTATCGATGGTGATGAATATTCTTTCCAAGAAAACAGGAATATTATCTTCGATTTTCTTATTATAGGATAATGGGGCAAAGTTCAACAACTGTAGGAACCAAGAGATCAGTTCGACATTGTCTTGGCCCGGGTACTTGGTGCCACCATGGTTGAGATCAAAGCCATGATAATCGTCTTCAGTATCATCACTGTCATCATCGTCATCATCATCGTCATAATCGTCATAATCGTCCAAACTAGCAAACTCGCCTGCTATCATAGTAGGAGAATTTGTGGCGGAAATGGCGTTTGGCTTATCTTTCTTTTTGAAATAGCGGACATCGGTGTCAAAACCAAAATGCACTTGTTTATAAGTAGGAGTGGTTGGTTCGGACTTTGATCTTTTGCCGTAGAAATAGGAGCCCGAATTCCGACGGTCTTTAAGGGAAGGTTTGAGGATTTCACCCGATTTCTTACGGACCAATTTATGGTCCGAGATGTTTGAATCCGGAGAAATCGACATTAGCGATTCCGGCAGCATGGTATTGTCATCGCCATTAGTAATGTTGCTGTGAGGGTCTTGAGGACTGTTGGTATCGAGGAACAAGGTTTGGTCAGGATGGCGATTGTTCCAACTATTGGTCTTGGTAGGATCGGAAGCTTTATCCAAAAGTTCTTGGGATCTACTGGGTTTATGAATAAACCTCATGGATAGAGGAATGTTGGATTTATCACCATACTTGAAAGGTACAGGAGAGGCACGAGAGGGAGTGGACCCTGATGAAGACAGAGGAGGATTATCGGTGGTAGAAGAAGCCGATGGAGGGGAGTATGATGTTCTATCCACAGGACTCATTTCTTTCCTAGGAAGTGCCATTAGCCTACTCATAATCATTAAAGTTCCAACAATTTTAATTAAATTAAGGACCCTAGATATTTATAATATTCTTGCTCTCCTTTAATAATCCCGAGTAGCTGGGGCAAAAAAAAATCAGCCCAATTTGGGTATTTTAATAGAGGAGAGGGGGAGGCACTGGTGCCAAGTTCGGAACAAGTAAATGTGACAGGTGAGGAAAAGTCTAAGTTGGGCACCTTTGTAAGCATCCGAAATAAGGCTAGGGCGTTAGCAACTTTTGCTGGTTGTGTTCGGTGGTTTTATAGGTGTTGCTGCAAATGTACAGGGGGTACACGCGTTGGTTAATCAGTCGCAATGAGGAGGGGTAGGGGGGAGAGAGAAAAAAACAAAAAAAAAAAAAGTGAATAAATTGAGGGGGTTGGAGCTTTACCAGCCCAGTAGCAACAATAGCAAACTCCAAATTGAACGATTGTGGGGGAACATCGGACTTCCATCGTAGACGAGTAGTCGGCCTAAAAGCTACATTTAGCCAGATAAATGGCGATCTTTAGGTCGTTGTGTCGCTGACCAGTTTCCGGAACCCAAGAGGCCGACCGGCTGGCCCCCCATGACGCAGAGATAATGCAGTGATGATGCATGGTTGATAGATAATGATGCACCCCCCGTCCCGACGCACCCATGCACATAATACGTGGCGAACACTGGCCACTTTCTTCGGAAACTCACCCGAGTCTATAAGACCATCCTCCAAACGAAGACCCAGCGTAGCCCTGGCGAAGTCCGAGAACCCAGCTTGTATTGCCTGGAGTTACTGAATGATGTCTCAGTCTAAGCCGCCCTCCATCGGGTTCACACGGAAACCAGATTTCCGCGGCCTCGTCGGTGAATTACACTGGTCAGCCTTCCGCATTCGGTCCCCCAAGCACCGAGATCTCGCGCGTAAATTTTTATTACAGGGCTCACATCACGGTTATTCTATACACCTGGTTATAACAACTGCCAAATGAATAACACACAGCACCACCTCCAATCAAAAGGTACTGGCTGGCGGCCGGAAGTGTCGCTGGCTCCGCAACCACCCCGAACCCTACCATTATGGGCGGATGGTCCTTGTACACCGAGGGGGCAATATCCACACGGGCCATTTGTAGCGTTTGGGTGCCAACAGTTATCACCTGATTGTCTCTGTGTAGGACCTCCTTCGTAGTTACACCCCCGAAAATCACCACTTTTTCCATCACAATCACACATTTCGCACCCATTCGTCCCAATTGGGGATGTTCCACCACCTGATGTATATCAATTGTGTCCCCCTCAACACTAAAACGATACATCTTATTATTGATTGTGGGATGATCTGGATCTTCCATTCCTCCCACAATTACCCCATATTGGCCATTGTAGTCCATGGCGCAACTGAACAAATTGACTATGTTGCCGTTGACCTTTAGCACCCGTTCTTGTTCTCCATACATTACAAAGAGTGGGCCAGTATCCATCAACCCCCCAAACACCAACACTTCGTTTCCCACACGGACACTGCTGTGGCGAGCTCTTGGCTGCGATAACGAGGGCATCTGCTGCCACTCTTCCCCGTCTCGTAACCGGTACACATCCAGCATTGCTTGTCCTGGTCTAGACCGTCCCCCTATAAGAATAGTATGATTATCCACCTGGGTCATGGTGTGACACATCCTGGCACTTGGAATGTTCCCCTGTAGTTGTAACTCGGTAAGTGTCCCGTTTCGGTAGCACATGGTGGCGGCAGTTCTGGTTTGGTCCAACCCCCCATTGATGAAAACTCCATCGCCCACCGTCTCCACCGCTGGAAACTTCAACGGCAACACCAACTCCGACGCTAATGTGAACTTGACCTGTTCATCTAACGGAAGACTGTCCCACCCTGGCTCTAGCTGTTGAGGGTAGATCATCTGGTCCATATTGGTCGAATGAACTATTACATAATGCTGGCAAAAAATGATAAATTCCTCCCACTCGTCAAAGGGCTCGATTTCAGCCACTCTAGACCGTGTGGCTGGATCAACTAAATAGAGCCAATTTCCAAGCAAATTCTTCAACTCCACTCCTGGATAATATTGTTCGAACCGACGTATCTGATCTTGTGCCAACGGGTAGGTTTCCACACACTGCAAGGGGGATCGTAAATGATTAAAGTGATACATCATCTTTTGCGCAAATGCATTATATTTCGTATCTGGTAAGATCTGTTCCAAAATAACAAAGTGGGAATTGCCAACTTGGCTGGAGTGCTCAATGATGGGGTTGGCAAACTCTGGCTTCATATAAGCGAGCGACACTTCGGCAATAAATATATTGACACTGTCTCCTTGCAACAAATGGTCGATTTGGCGTTTATACAACTTTTCGTTCTTCAAGTCACATCCCACAAGCTTATAATTTTTGGTGCAAAGAACAATCCCAAGTTCTCCACCCATATTATTTTTGTGGGTATTATTAGTATTATTATTAGTATTATTATGTGCCTTGGATGCACTTGAGTCCTCTTGATTAATAATTCGGTCGGTACCTCCCTGCGTCGTCTTTTGGTGCCCAATCAACTCCATAATCTCCGGTGCCTCTTCAATCATCCTCAATTTATTCTGGATTAATTCAGGATAGTCGAAATCTAAAAAGTTCACCTCCACTTTTTTCTTGGATTCTTTGAATTGATTCAACAATTGGAATGGAAGAGGATCGAACCCACACCCTAGATTGACTACATTAATTGTACGGCTGGGGTTTAGGTCGATGATTCTCATCACCATTTGCCTGATAGATTCCATTCTGATCCAGTATCCTCGGTTAATGGCTGGCGATCTTCTCTTAGACTTGGGAACAAAGAACTTGAACCATTCTCCCATCTCTGGATTAAGTTCCTTGGTATATAGCATCTCAACTGATCTCTTCGATACAATTGACGAGTTATTGGTTCCTTGGACCTGAAGATCATCATACTCCTTTCTTCTTCTGTCCTTTTCGATCTTTTTACGTTGACGTGCTAACACGTTGTCATCAACTGGTTTGGTCCCCGCCATATCTCCGTCAATAGCCGTTCTTGATGATTATATGATGGTGATTGCAGCCTTTTAAATTTTTCAGGCATCGCGGAGTGCATGAACGGTCAACCTGCAGAATTACACTTTACTATCTACACAGTTCACTTCTTATTCTCTTAATTATAAACCACGTACTTTTAAAATTAATAGACCTATGACATCACCAATTGTAGTAATACTGCTATATTGGTTGAATTGCTTGAAAATTGGCATCTTCTCCTATTTGATATTTCTATACATAGCTATAAACCCCTCATTTAAATGAATCAAGTATAAAACAGTGAGACCAGCAGAGAAACACAACACGAACGTCAGTATGGTAAAATTACGAAAGCCCTAGTGTTTGTATAATACTAACAACCAAATATAACCATTCACTTGTGCTTAAATGGCTCTAAATGACTGTGCCAACTCTTGGTCCAAATCTTCTGGCTTCACAAATTGGCATCTAGTCAAAAATCTAGCTGCTGATAATGTTGCCTTCAAATCTTTTAAAAATGACGTGGACAAATCAGGTTTTCTGGTCATGGGGGTGTCATCATCATTATCAATTTCATCACTTTCGTGCTTACTTTCGGTTTCTATTTTTAATCCATCACCACATTTAATCCAGATCTTTCCGTTTATACCAATAGCAATTTCAAATTGGACTCTCGATGCAAGTTTTTCCAAAAAGATGCTGCTTGGGTTGAATAAGAGCTCTCTAGCAAAATTTAAATTGACATCAAAAATATATCCAGATTCGTCCAATAATCCAAACCCTCCATCTTTTCCACTGACAGCTTCAAAGCATTCTATTTCGGTATCTATCTCAGGAATGGCTTGTGATACTCTAGCATACACAGCTTGTCCATTCTTCAAGTTTGGTCTATTTTTCTTGGTAGCATTAGGAAATGCCATGAACGATAATAATACATTTGGTGAATACTCTTGAAGTTGAACTTTATACTGTTCTCCGATGACTCCTACCACCGTTCCAATCACAAAATCATTGGTTTGGGGAATGTATCTTTTAGAATTCGAATCGATGTACACAACCTGGTTTGTTTGCTTCTTGTTTATTTTGACATTCAATAAACCGGCCGATGCAGGGACAACCGTCTGGGTCTTGGGGTTCTTGTAGATCCCTGGTCCTATGCTGGTCTTGATGTTCTCCGTGTCTATATTGAGAGAGTCTCCCGGTATTATGACTGTCATTATAATGGATGATGATATGATTTGCAATACTAAGAGATAGTATTCTGGTACTTTAGGATATTAAATGACAGTAACTGTTCTTTGTAAAAGTGCTTAGTCTGAATTTGACTAGTGCATCTCATTTTTATGTCGCACCTTAAATGTCGCACGATACACATCTGGTATATCAATAGTCTCCAAAAGATACGTGATAAAATAGCAAAGTGTGTAGGTACCTTGGGATGAGGTCAATAACACATATACGATCCCTCATTGTTACAATATCTCTGGTTTTTTTTTTTTTTTTTTGCTTATAAGCTCAACATTTTGTACCCTTTTCCCTGTAGTAGTTTTGTGTATGTATCTTCATGCTGCAAAAGGTAGGCTAAACAGCCTTCAAAAGTGAGTTCTTCCAAATTCTTGGAAGTCACGGTATCAGGATTTTGGAGTAAATATCTGTGTGATTTTATTTTTGGCTTTGGTTTATAAGATAGAGCCTTGGTCCCACCTGTGTTTGTAGTTACCATCCAGTTTTTAGAGAGTGAATCCTTAAACCTTTGTAAACAACTTTTAATTCTAGTTCGAGGAGAAAAGTAAATATTCTCCATATACTTGTTGTAGTTAAGCTCTGGATGGAGTTTTTGTGCCCTTGGTACAAATACAGCATTTACTGAAGAACCCAACTTGAGTGGTTGTTTGTTGAATACTAATCCGGGAATCATTATATCCATTTTTCCATATCCTGGAACAAGGTCAAATTCTTTCTGGCCCAAAATCTGTAGAACACCATCATCAAGCAATTTTTGATAAACTCTCCGAACAATTTCTTCATGCTCAGGAACTCCCAAACTGAGTTGGAACTTTGCAAATACCTCAAGCATCGTTGGAAAATCAATTTCATGTTCAAGAGAGACCCATAAGTACCGGATCTTCATCAATACAATTAGGTCTGGGTCTAAAATGCCTTTGAATAAACAGTTGTAGCAAGTTATTTGCTGAGAATCATCTATCTCTTTGTAACCGTAACAAATGGGGTTCACTTGTCTTAGACAGTAGTAGCATCGACTAATAATTATCTTTTGATTTGGGATCAATTCTAAACCTTTGCATTCAAAAGAAGTGTTATCTCTTAGATTCTTCATAGAAACAGAATCTCTTTCACCATGAAATGATAGTAAAGAGTCGACTGAAGCTGAGCAAATTGTGTTGAAAATTTTGATATCTATACTTTCAGAGTAGGGAGTCTTCAGTCTTACTTCGAGTGAAAATGCTCGTTTGGAATTTGTTTCTGGTCTGTGAAAGATCTCAACTAACTGCTGAATATTATAGCACATCTCATTATAGCGAATCAAAATACTATTCAGAGCATAGTTTATATCAAAGGAAAAAGACTCCATTATATCTCTATCCCCCGTTGTGGTAAGTACCACTTCTTCAATACTACCACATGATATCTGAGGCAGCACAACGTTCTTCAAATAACCGATAAACGAATTGACCTCTGAATCAACACCCTTAATAAATGCTTTAATTATACAAAAGTCTGTTTCGGTGGAAAAAAAAACATGCTCTTCAAACACCCCTCTAAGGTAGCACACATGACTTACGTACTCTAATAACAGCTGAGTTATTTGTTGTCTAGAATTCTCCATAGATATTGTTGAATGGTTGCAAAAACAATAGACACCGCGAATTGATGGGCCAATGTCACTGTCTTATTTGTCTATAAATCATATACACTCAATCAACGTGACTTGTAGAGGTCTATGCTGCTGCTGCTGCTATGGGGTTTGATGTTTTGCTCTTAACTCGTTTGCTTGCTTAACCAACTGGACCACCCTCTGGTCCTTAAGCTCCTTGTTGCTGCTTCGTTGGTTTTTCTTGTGATCATCCCAGTAATACCCTGAAAACCCATCACCCAAGCCTTGTTCCTCTATCAACTCTAGCAAATGATTACAGTAATCGGCATCCTTTGGAAATAACAAATTATGGAAGATTTTTCCTTGACCCTTCTCAAGTAATTCCTGGTCATATTCCTGTTGCATCTGCTTTTGACTTGGAAGGGTATATCTTCCACTGAACACACGGGCTATAAGAGCTGCTTGCGATTCTGCAAATGGCATGGGAGCAATAAACTTGTTAAGCGCAACAAATGCAAGGGAAGGGTCGTTTATAAAGAAGATTTGTTTGTAGATCTGATGGATCTGATGGCCATTGGTGATTAATTCAGGGTATGACTTGAGAAACGGGATGTCATAAAGATACCCGGTACAAAATATGATGCTATCAATACTATCCACAGTATCATCATCTGTGTAGACCGATTTAGTGTGAAAGTCCACCTTTTTCACGAGCCCTATATGATGCACTCTTTGGTCGGGAACTGGGGTCACCTTTGTTGGGTCTTTCGTAGAGACATAAACATTATTGGCATAAACAGATAACTGGATTGAAATATCGCTTCCACTGGCATAATTCCCAACCACAAGTACATTTTTGCCTTCAAACTCACTGGCATGGTTGAAGTATTTGGCATGGGTAATGGAGCCTGGTCGTTGGATATTCCACTCACCTAGTCCTTCTACATCTGGAATGTAAGGAACATCAAAGTGTCCGTTAGCAATAATCACCGCATCATAATTGGACCTGGAGGCGTTGACAATGATTTCCCAATCGGTGCCTTTTTTAGTCAAAGAGGTTACATTTGAATTTAACTTGATATTGACTTTCTTGGGTACTTTGGCAGCATATTCATTAACATAATCTAGCACCTCCTGGCGAGTTGGAAAATTGGAACACGACGATGGAAACTTCAAATCCTTGAATTCCATGACATCCTTCAAGAGATTGGTTTCCAACTGCTTATACATGGGAGATATGAACTGGTTTTTCGCTTGTTCAGTATCGAACTTCTGCTTGGCCAGATTGCTGGTGGATGGGACGCTGGGGTGAACCTTGGACTTGTCAGGATCATAGTTCCATACTCCACCCAACTGGGGTCTTCTTTCAAATAGATCAATGGTGAACTTGGCAGGCTCCAGTGCAAGCGCCCTGGCAGTGGCTAGTCCTGAACATCCACCACCAATGATAGCAATTCTCATAGTCAGTGGATACGCCGATTTCAGCAGAGATCAATAGATACTACTGGAGTGCAATTGGCCCTTCAGGTCCCTTCTAATTGGGCAATGTGTGGCTGTCTCACGCAATCCAATAAGGCTTAACACTCGTTACTTGTATTGGCTACATGATCTTTGAACTTCTATCCGCTTCCGCCCTCCAGATGTCACCTACACTTCTGAAGTGGTACCTAAGATCATACGTTGTTCGGGGTCCTACCAAGGTACTTGATTGTTAGTTAATAAAACTTGGTGTTGCCGCAAATCAGCCACTGATAAGCCGATAAGCTGATAAGCCGATAAGCCCAGAACCCCGGAACAAGTAGCCACCCACCCCCTAACCACCAAAAACAAACTTTTTCACATCACCCCCGAGATCTTGCCTCCATCCATAACCATGATTGTAGTGGCCACTGTGTATCGAAGATAATCAACTATTTTGCCCAAATCGGGAACACCCATGCCATTCTTGCTACATAGCCCCAATCATGATATCGCGTCAACCACAACAACCAAAACAAAGAGTTCAAAAAACAACAAAGGTGTTACCTTTCACAATACAATCGGTGAGTGGTCGCCTTATTATTTTTGATTAGATAATAGGTATCAGCTGGTCGTGTGCTCACACAGGGATGACCTTCAATTGACACTAAATGTGGAGACCCTTCCCCATACAAACTCGTGACTGATCAAGCAATAGATGCTGCGAAACTCCAGGGTGATAAATTCATAATTATTATACACCACTGATAAGCCCAAAGTATCGAACCGTACTTTACTATACATATATCATGGCACATCCAGACGCGAGCGTCAAGTCCATCTTCAGTGGCAAGATCAACCTTGAGTCATCCGAAGACTTTGACCAATCCGACTACCCGTCCAATCAATCATATAATTTTGAATATGATGATGATGTTTCTTCTAGATTTAGTCACGATTCAAACTATAGTTTTGGGTGCAAGAACGGTCGCTTCTTAGACCTTGGCCATGGCGGAACCATTTCGGCCACCTCGTCTCCTCCTATCAATGGAGAGTTGCAACAAAGAGGGGGTAGTGGTGCCTCGAGTCTTTTGGGAAGCCCCTCTGGCCAGGATACTCCTTCGGTGACGGATCCGATTTCAAGGCCTATCTCACGAAATTCGACTACTTCTTGTCTTTCAGTCACAGCCACTAAGGATGGCATTGAAGGCAAGCGCTACCATAGAAATGGCCCCAGTCCGTATTCTGCAAAGATCATTGCAAATATGATGCAACAGCAACAACAACAACAACAACAACAACAACAACAACAACAACAACAACAACAACAACAACAACAACAACAACAACAACAGTTGCATCTGCAGCTGCAAAATAATCAACCACAGTCTGGCTCTGCCCCTGCGCCTGCCAGTCCACCGACAGCAGCCACGTTTTCTGCTCCCAAAATAGCCATAAATCAAGGTAATATGAAGTTTTCCGAAGGTTCTGCAAAGTCTCCTGGCGGTATGTCCGCAACATCCGATCAGAATTTCAGTCAGATATCAATCAAGACCACGGATGCCGAGTTCGATGGAGATACCGGTCTGTCGAGAGAGAAAAGATCAACCTTGTTCGAGAAAACCTTTGCCAGAGAAGACATGCCTCCACCAATTACGTTAAATGAAAAAATCGAGATGTTGACTATGGATAAATAGAACGAAGGGACCAGATTAATCTTTAAAGCCCTAATTTTGTTTGCCAATCAATGCCCAACCAACAAAAGCAGCACTAAATGATTGTCAACTTGAAAAAATCCACGAATTGGCACAATACTTTGACTATTTTTTCGACGTGATACAACTTTACAAGCCTAAAGTGGGTTGGAATTTATAACATAAAGACTTTTTTTTCCTTTTCCGTGGTACAACTTTCATTGTGATAGTATTTTTAATGAATGATGACTCTTAGAACGTAGCAAAAGTAACGACAATGTGCGGTGAATTACTAGCTAGAAGTGAAATATGTTTCAAACGTGGTGGAAATGTTGTTAGCATTTTAACAAACTGATATTCTGTGGAATTGATTTGCCAAATGTTGGGACATATCATAAGAAGGGCTATAATTTGAAGATTCGACACCTTAAATTATAATTCTGTTGAAAAAAGAAAGCTATTGAATTAAAAATCAGATCATATGGTAGTATACGCATGCCATTTACTACTTAGTGAGGTAAACTGATGGTTTTAATTAACAGTCTTTGCAGTTCATTTTTGTTGTGGGGTTTCAATTAAATTCGACAAAAAAAAGCCCTATTGGAAATTTCATTAAGAAAGAGAGTATATTAGAGACTGAATATTTAGAGTTACAAAATTAAATGCCTTTTGAGATTTCTGTAAATTTGGGCTCAATAGAGAATGACTTTTCTGTCTCCGGATTCTTCCATAAAGTAGATTCTTTTAATAATTTGTGGTTACAGGGCCATCAAAAACCACCACCAATTTCAAGGTTGTCTTTCTTGTAAATTAGAAGTCATAAAAAAATATTGATGCTACAATATCTAACCCAGCAATTCGAATTTTAATATGGTGCTTTTCTAAAGTTGACGGAACTTTCTTGACCCCTGTTGGTACGTTGGAAGGTCTTGTTGCAGTTGTGTTGATGTGAGTAGACATCCAGCAAAAACAAGGATCATGCAAATGTATTGCTGAAAAGTCAGCAGTAAACCTAGATGAAAAAGAACAGTGCTTGGCTGCAAATTTAATTTGGATCAAAAGAGTGTAAGTCTACGAATTTCAGAATCATTTGGGTTACACTTTGCTACTAAAAAAAGGATGGTTGAATATGCCAAAAAAAAAAAAAAAAGTGTCCCAGCAATTAGTAATTCACTGGTTTGTCCATGAAATATATTGTTCGTTTAAAGAGAAACACGAATGTACCAGTCAGATATATTGGGTCGTTACGAAATGGTTTCTTGGTCTGAGAAATAAAATTTGGCAATTTCTGGCGTCTTTAAAAAGATATTATTAGAATCCCCATCAGCCCAGTTTTGGGGTAATTGAGACCTACATTGGGGGCTTGGATTAAAATAACTGAAACAATAAAGAATGCAATTTTGAAGTATCAATAGATCCAATTCTATAAAGTGCGTAGGACAATGTTGGGTTTTTTTTTAAAAGATATACCAGGAGCCAGTATTATACTCTACTTTGATGTCCACAGACATGGAGTTGCTCTGTATACTGGGGCTGAAAATCGATTAAAATAGTCATGTCTGCTTTCGGACTCAAGGCTAAATAAGGATTAGTACCGATGGACCATGAAAATTCATAATTAGACAAAGAACAAAACCCTATTGAGCAAAAAAAAAAAGACACGTGCATGTCGTAGAGGTGGGCTCATGGCACTTCAAACAATCCTCCTACCAAAAGACTATATTAGATGCATTTGGTCAATTATAGAAGTTTCATCCACCACTACATTTATTCGATAAATCGTACGTTAGAAGGGCGGGCATCAAACCTAGAAATACACTTTTTGTATAGTGTTTTCTACACAATTTAGCCACCTCCATACACTGTGGCATCCTAATTCTAGACAGTGTGAATGGGTACTTTCAACAACGTTGTTGATAATAACCATTCTAGTTTTGGTAAATTTATTGCTTGTAGCAACTAGCTCGCCCTTGAATGTTTAATATATATGGATTAACACACTCCCTACACATTGTATTTCAGAAGTTCAGGTAAAAACAATTAGCTCAGAATATGTAATAGAACACACTCACTCTGGTATTCAGCAGAATTACCTACACATCCAGTCAAAGGATGCGACATTCGTATTTCTAGAAAGCAATACCCTCAACCTAAAAGGCTTAGAAGCCCCTAAAAATGCAGGAAACCTTATTCTTCATTTCCTATTATGGTGACCAATTTGACTTAGGTACGTGTTTCACTGTGTACAAAAACGGAACCTGTGAATCGAAAGTGTGTATTTAACTTTCTTTTTGCTATTGTAACACTTGTACCTGTGAAGCGGGGCATCTGAATCACAGTGAACCAATTTATTCATATTGTAATGAATAGGCGACCACTGAAGTTAAATTTAAACAAACGGACTATATAGGGATGTGGATTCTCCCTGTCACTGTAGTTTTAGACCGCCCACCCTTCATATTAGAATTATTCAAAAAGCAATGAAGTATTTAGCCTTAGCTTCAGTGTTATCGATGGCATCTGCAGATGCAATTGGTGATTTTGTTGATGCTCTCAATGGAGGTGCATCGGAACTTGGTCAAGCATTCACCAACCTCAACTCCGGATTGGACGCTCTTACTGATATCAACGTTCCTTCGTATAACTCGATTTTGGACAGGATCAGTAATGCTGGTGGGGATTGGAGAAGTTATGAACAAAGCATTCTCTCTAATCACCCAATTGCTAGTCAACTTGGTCAAGATACGGCCAGTGCTAATAGTTTTATAGCTGCTGTTCGGTCAAATGTTGACAACCGAGCCAGTTCTATCAAATCCAGACTCGATGACAATTTTCCTTCCAGTGCTGTTTCAGTATCTGATACTGTGATTGGATTTGTATCTTATGATTCTGAAACTGGATCCGGTTCTTCTCCTGACACTGTCACCAGTTCTTCTCCAGACTCTGGCTCTCGAGCTGAAGCACATCCTGACTCTAATTCTGGCCCTCATTCTGGTCCTGAGTCTGGCTCAAACACTGCTATTCCCCATGCTGTTTTAGCTGCTGATTCTGCTGCTAGCTCCCATTCTGGTGGAGATGAGGCACCTGGCTCTCAATCTGGACCACATTCTCACTCCGCTTCTGGCTCAGGTTCAGGGTCCCATTCTGGCTCTGGCTCTGGCTCGGGTTCTAGCTCAGCTAGATCTATATCTGCAACTGGTTCTTCCAGTAGGGATGATGGTACCTTTTTGGCCGCTCCTATGGGTGCTTTGGCTGGTCTTGCTGCCATTGCTCTTTTGTGAGCCTGAAATGCAATGGAGTCAGTGATACCCGCCAATTATAAAGCGATTGGATGTTGATTTTTACGCAAGTTTGTATGTTAATGAATATGTTCTGGAAACGGTGTAGTATGGTTGCAAGGTTGCAAAATAATTTGGCCCGGTTGTATGTATCTTCAGCAGCTTGGTATCTCCCAGGTATAAGGATATCAGGGCATTCAAAAGACTGGATACTTTTGATGGTCGTTTTGTAACATTGGTGCTGTACTTTGGGGCCATATAGCCACTCTGTTGACAAGCGTGATAGTAGGATTTTGCAACCTTGGAAGATAGAGGTGTCTGTTTTGTATGCAGTATGCCTACCTCCAGTATTTAAAGGGTAATTTAAAGTGGCCAAATCCAGTGAAAATTGGACGAAAAAAGAGCTCGATCAAAATTTGAGGATATTAGTGTATTCAGGTAAATTTTTAAATTTTAAAAATGTTGATTGTAGCAATAAAAAAAATGCAACCACAGTTTGGTGAAATATTGCACAATTAGCTGATGGAGTCTAGTGCTTCAATGGCCAAATATCTAGTACGGTGCTACTTTGGGACAACAACCACCCAGTCAGGCGAATTTCCACTGTAGTTGAGCCTTGGTCTAGCAGCTTTAGTTTTCAGCAACCAAAAGGTCCAAAGGTAAATGGATTGTTGGATTGGATTGTGTCGCACAAGCACATTTTTCACATTTTTCACCTTGATGGCAATCCATATACTCCAGTCATCATGTTGTCAAGAGTAGCCCGGAGTAGCAGAAGAAGTATTCTGTTGGCAGCCAAGCCTGCCCGGATAGTGGCCAGAACAGCCCCTGTTTTTGTCAGATATAACTCGCTCAAATCACAACCTACCGAAGTGTTCACCAAGATCTCCGACGAGTCTGATCCCCAAAGAAATGCATTTTTCCAATACTCATGGGGTTCATGGTTGAAAGACGACAAGGCCAAGAAGGCGTTGAGAGAAACCAAGTTTTCCATTGAAGGAGTGGCTACGTTGTTGAAGGAATTGCACACGGTGAGAACTGATGCCAGAAACATCGATAAAAGCGGTGAACCATTTGTAAGAGCCCCATTGGCATTGAAGGATGGAACATCAGTGTTGACCAGTAGCTTGACGGAAAAGATCGTGGGAAAAGGTGACTTGGTGGTCAAGTCCATCGCCAGTATCCATGAAGGTAAGCACCATAGAGTTTACAAGATTACCTTGGGCTCAGGTAAGGATTTGGTGTTGAGAATTCCGTATAAATTAGAATCTGACTATGCCATATCGCAAAAAATCAAGTCTGAAGTTGCTACTTTGGATTTTCTTAACTTGAAGCTTGATGTTTCTGTTCCTAAGGTTATTGCCTATGGAGCATCTAAATCCAATCTGCTCAATACTCCATTTATTTTGATGGAATATATTGAAGGTGACTTATTGATGAAAAAGTGGAACCCATTGGAAGAGGACGGTCCCGAAACTGCCAACCACCTCAAACAAGTGATTGATCCCATTGCAGACTTCCAGGAAAAGGTGTTGAGTGTCACCTTCAATAAGTTTGGTTCTTTATACTTTATTGATGATGTCCCAGCTGTGCTTCAAGCCGATGTTCCCTATGATAACGAAGAGAACCCATTGTTGAAAAGTAGATGGAGAATTGGGCCTAGTATTGAAAAATCGTTTGCCAAAAATAAGAACAAGTTGAGTGAAGCTCAGATTAACCAATTTAATGGACCATGGGACAAATCACGTCCGCTAGAATTGATCAGCTCCATTGCCAACGTAGAATTGGAAAACTTGAGAAATCAAGCGGTCCATTCCAATCTCGAGGAATCCCCTGAATACAAGCAACAAGTGGATACTTTTGAAAACCTCAAGTTACTTGGACAGAAGCTTTTCAACCCCTCGTCTCCTTCCATTATGAATGCAGAAGAATTGTTCAAGCCTAGATTATATTTGCCTGACTTGGACCCATTGAATGTGATTGATGCAAAAGGAACAATGACGTTTTTGGACTTTGAATATGCTTCTATCAAACCGTTTATCTTGACCAATTATCCTACATTTGTGGCCTACAATGGGGTCAAGATCTTCAATTTGGAAGAAGACGTCCCTGAATATAATGAGATGGATGAAATTGAAAAACAGCAATATCAATTTATGTATTACAAAACCAGAAATGAAAGATTATGGGAGGTGGCATTGAATGAAAGACGCCACGATTTGATTGCTATTGCATCTCCTCATATCAAGGTATTGAAAGGTCCCTATTTACAAGCTTTGGAGTATAAAAACCCCCAGGATTATTTATACATTGAAAGCTCGATCGTTCAACTTAGATCCATGTGGGAAGCCTATGTCCAGAACCAATTGGCCAATACCGAAGATTCCAAATTCCCTATTGAATATGATGCTGCTTATTTGGCTCAACATGAGCAACAATTGCTTGATTACCAAAACACCATTCTTTCGCAGCCTTTCGTGGCCACGGGCGGGTGGATTCCTCAGGACATGTTTGAGACCTTGAAAGAGCTGAAGATCCTTGTTGAAGATGGCGAGGGCAACTATAGGGTCGATAACGACAAGGTTCTTGAGGAAAACGAAGGAACCCAAGAACAATCTCAATAAATAGTTCTCTCTCTCTCTCTCTCTCTCTCTCTCGACAGTTCGTAATGGCTGATTTCAGTATATAGGAATTAAATATCTATCGGCAGACTAGTATAGTAGATTATCAATTGCTCGAGTTGGACGATATATTTTTGGCAGTTTTTGCCGCCCATATTGCCAGTTGTATGAAAGTAATGGGGTAGAGATCACAAGTATTTCTTCGCTATCAACTTCATCCGCAAATCAAAATCTGGAGACACGATAGCATCGTTCACCAGGTAGAACGGGTTCAACAAACACTTGACGTATAAGTCGTTGGCCTCGATGAAAAACTGCTTGATGGAATTCTCGTCATGTTTGGTGCCGTTATTATTGACATCGTAGCACAACACAAACTTCATGCTTCCTTGGGTGATGAATGCATTTACCAAAAGGCCATAGAACGAGTCGATCTTGCCCAAATAAAACTGGTTGGTGGACCATTGGGCGTCCTCTATGATGTCCAACGACGAGTTGGATATGAACGGAAGCATTTCCTTGATGCTGGAAGAAAACTGGGATTTGCCCGGTATGGCGCCAGGCCCAAGCGCCAGGGTCTTGAACGAGGAAAACTCCAACTCGTAGATGGGGTTATCACGTGTTCCGATGATGCTGAAGTAGTATGACATCATGGTCCCTGTACTGCCTGAAGTTGGATGTCTATAATACTTGTAATGTTTGTCTGTAGTTGGCAGTACATCATATAGTTATAGGTGTAGTGGTAAAAGCCCAAAACCTGGTGCTATATGCACACCGGACCCAATGTTCAAAATAACCCAACCCAGATTTACAGGTTACGCACTGTTTTGATTTGTTGTTTTGGGCCACCTGCCATCACCCTATTAACCCCCGATAATATAGAACTCCTATCAGCCATAAATCGTTTGTCCACCACCGCTGCCCCCGCCATTCACCAACACCCCCTCATATAGCTCCCGTGTTCTGCCGACCCGCGTTATCCCGACTCCATTAGGAGCCATTTTCATCTACATCATGTTTAAAGACACAGTAAAGTACCATTATAGCCACCAGGATCCCAACAAGCCCAACTTCGTGTTTTCTTCGGATGTCCCCGAAAAGGTGCTGGAGATGGTGCAATTGTATTTAAAGCAGCCCGCTGGTTGTTTGACCAAGACGGTGGATCTTAGTAATGAGATCGAGTTCAATGTGAATGTGGAATTGAACTCGTTATTGAAAAGAAACGCCGATTTGAAGCCCACCGACTTGATTAAGGAGAATTTGATCTGGTTAGCTAGATCAAACACCCGCAAAATGTCCAAGAACCTCGAGAAATTGATCTTTTCTCACCCCAAATATTCCATACAACCACCATACGGGTTGATGTCCAACGAAATCTTCATAGTCAATCTTACGTTGAGGTTGTTGGAATTCATAATTGACAAAAATGTCAATCAAATAGCCATCGATTTCCTTAAAGATGAAAACTACGGTTTATTATTACTATGTGATGAAGGTATGATCGGTCAGATCGAACGATATATACGACTGCGGTTCATCAATGAGTTGAACAAGCATATCAGCGACCCCATATCCATAGGCGAACACAATCTCGATGATACCGTCAAGCAATCATCATCACTAGACATAACTCTAGATGCAATCAACTTGGGCACTAAACCTGTAAGTGCGGAGAGAGGGTCCGGTTCAAAAATACCCTACTCTTATGACGACACCATCATCGAGCCTATCTCGGTGATCCCGGAAGAATTGAGTGTCAGTGATAGTACATTGGATGGAATAGATGATCTAACATTACAAAATAAATCATTTGTTTATGAAGATGAAGAATTCAATTCGTCCCTAGAAGAGCTAATGACCTTACGATCGCATGATTCTACAAGGACAAATTCGGAAACCGAGTATGAACAAACCAAAAAAATCAAGGAAAGAACCAAGATCGAAGGCTTCATTAAGAGCATGGACAATTTAAGACATAATGAAGACGAATATATTAAATTGGATGATTTATCGGAAACAGAATGTGGTCTAGACAAAGATGACCATAACAACGCTCCCATCAAGCCGATCCTTGGTCTAGATTTGGATCCCCCAATAGAATTGAAACGTACATCATCAGAATTATCCCCAGAAAAATCTGTCACTGCTAGACTGTCAGTTTCGTCATTTGTGTCACCTTCCAAAGGCAAATCAATATCTAGGATGAGCAGTGCCTCTTTTTCAATGATCAACAACGAAGATAATTATGGATTGGAATATGCATTCAAAAATAATTCTCCTTTGGTCCCTACATATATCAAACTGGATAAGAAGTTCAAATTCATCAAAGTGGGCAAAGTACAGAAGTTTGTCAATTTATTTGAGGAGAAATTGGGAGAGGGCCAGGAAAAAACCCCTTCTTCTACCCGATCAAGCACTCCCTTGGAAGAAACGAAAAAGTTGTCTTCGATGGACCTTGGCGGCAATGATCTCAGAAGTCAGCCGTCGGTGGAGAGGGCCAAGTAAAAGAGAGAATTCCGTGACAGCACTGGAGTTCCTTTTTGAAATAAGTAATAAATGGATACTGGGGATGGTAGTTATGTAGACCGAAGCTGAGATGTTTCGTTTCCGTTGCTGTAAGATCCACCATAATCTCAACTCAATGTGGTAAATTACCGAAGGTTATTACCGAAGGTTCATGGCTGGTGGCTGTAGGATTCACAATCGTATAAATGTAGATATTGTGAAGCAGAAGTATTTGATGGTGGAAGTGATATTCCAGAGCATGGAGGCCCTGGGGGCGAGGGGGGGGTGCTACACCTTTTGGAATTTGGCGATTCGTTCGGTCAACTGGTTGAACTGGTCAAAGACAGCCGTGATGTCAGCGTCACCATCGATGTTCTGGTCCACTTTCAAGGTCCCTAGGCACCAGGTTTCCTTTAAAGATCGCGACACAGACAACAAGTCTTCACACAATCGTATGATCATCAAGGCATCGGACTCGATGGTGAGCGATTCGACTGCCAACAACTCCTTGGGCTTGTCTTGGTTGATGGACACCTCGAAGATATCCTGGAACTTCTGAAGTATTTGCTCGATATTGGTATCGATTTTTTCTATAGTTAGTGGTGCTTGGAGTAAGGGCTATGAGGAGTGGCGGTGCTGGTGCTGGAATGGGGAGTACTTACGAAGCAAAGCGATTGACCTTGGTTGCATGGTGTGGTGTGGTGGTGATGATAAAAGGTGTACATGAGCTGGTGCGAAGTAGTGGTGCGAAGTAGTGGGACGGTAGTGGGATGGTAGTTGTCCACCGTGCGTTCTGGTGCGCATTTAGTGGAACTGTCCATGAAATGGCGGTACGGTCGCGGTACGGTCTCAGTACGGTCTCAGTAAGGTCCCGTGGTGTTATTGTACATCCACTGGTGGGGGCCCAGGAGGGGCCCCGATGTGTCATATCTGTAACATGTTTGAAACGAGATCGCTCGTTCGAAAAAACTAGTTGCGCCCTTTTTGAAGCGGTAATATAGGGAGCTGGCGGCAACGGCCTTTGCAACAGCCTTTCAACCGGAGTTTAGTGGCCTTCCTTCCCCAGAAAACCGTCCTGTTATCGAATTCATTGACTCTCGCATTAGTGCCTAATTTGGACTTAAACTGTCTCCAACGGTGTTTGTGCAGGCTGGGTGCAAATGGTTGACTCATCGCTACTATAAAGGACCTCATAAGCCCCATTCATTTCCATTTCGTCCACCGTCCACCTCACCCAGCCAAACCGTCCGTTCGGGTCCTCCTTCCCAATAACCTGACCGTGTTGTGCCATCCCTCCCGCGTCACTCTCTTCTTACCGCCACTCTCTACCATCATGTCTGAAACACTTGCTTCTCCCGAGGTCCCTGGCAAGGTCCTTGCCAAATCCAACTCTACCGAAGAACTCACTTATAATCTTCAACAAAGCATCGACTCGCTACCACCACTCGTGCCACAGCCACCCAAATGGGCCTATGGAACCGTTCTTTCCGATATAGCCCGGCCTTCGTCTGGCTTGAGTCTTAATGAACGTGGTTACACTGCCACCGTCCAACCAGAGATTCTCCAGGACCTACTTTTACCCACTTCACAAACGGTACGGTCATCCATCCTTGAGTCCAAACGCAAAATCTCCCTGATTCTAGCTGGAAACGGCGATTTTCTCGTGGTCACTGGCCCTAGTTTTGTCACTAGCTCACTGCAGCTCCTGGCATGTGCCAAATGGATCCATGGATTATCTCTGTCCATGCCAGTATCTCTTAGGGCTAATTTGACAAAATATAACCTGACGGCCCCCACACCCTCCAATCCGTCCATCATGACTTACGAAGTGATGCATGGGCTTCCGTTTGCTCGGTCCTTACTTGGAGAAGTCGCCGAATTATGTCCTTTGGTAGGTGAAATCTCAGATACAATCACTCCACAATATTTATCTGATTTGTACTCCCTAGGAATGGTCAGCTCCTCATTTGTGGAATCTCAACTCCATCGTGAAGTTGTCTCGGGAGCATCGTTCTCGGTGGGTTTCAACTCCCAGGATTCTCACCTTCCTTTCAATAAAGAAATGTACCATCATAGAGTCACTTCGGCTTTGGACTCCATGTATGCCTCGTCCCAACGTCACCAGTACTTGTCAATAACTAAAATGGGCCAAGTGGCAGTGATTGGAACTACTGGAAATGATGAGACTTTTATGGTGTTGGAAATCAATCTTCAATTGTCTTTTGAAGAAATATCTCAAGTATTTGATCTAGTATACAATTATAAGCTGGTGAAATATAATACCCCCAAAATCATGTTGGATTTCGGAAAAGTATCCAATGACCAATACTCCAAAAAGGAAAAATTACTCGTGGACATTATGGCCAGCGAGTTGAGATCAAAAGTCATGGGTATCATCATTGATAGTGGTGATCATTACCAAGAAGACGATGGGTCTTCCATGGAAATCGACCAAATAAATAAATATATTCAAAGCAGGATAAATAGAACCGAACTCCAAATGCCTCCCATCGACCTCCACCAATATGAGTACTTACTCAATGCTGACAAGTTGATTAAGAGATTAGATGAGATCTCAGCCAACCAAAAAAGCTTGAGATGACTGACACCCATTGGTTTCATAAAAAAAATATCTACAAAGAGATAGCAAAATAATTGTGTGGTTTCGAAAACCTTTTTGTTATGTCCCTATATATAATATTGTTAATAAACCGCTTAAAATGATCCTGTTATTAGGATAAGAATTGAACTATTAGCCACTCGATACCCTATAAACATGGCCCCTGGTAACACCGTACTAGTATTCAAAATATCCCATGGTCATCTATGATTTCAATAGTCCGGTTATCAAGGCTAAAACAAGATATACTTGATAACCCTCAAAACAAACCGGACAATATACTCAAATGCTTTATAAATATTGACAATGATCCAAATGAATTTCAATAAAACGACAATAAAATTCTCCAATGCAGAATACAAAACTTTTCTCTGATTCCCCTTTTTGATTTTCATGCTTAATTCGGTATCCTTGAACGATTCGGTGACCACATTGTTACTGAACAAAGAAGAATTCAACTTATCGATCCTTTCATCGATTTTTCTTAACTCCAACGAAAGAGAGGTATTGATTTCTCCGATCGAACGATCGCTGGTGCTTAGTAAGTTATCTATCTTGATAGAATAATCGTCATTTGCTAAATGGATAATTGCCTTGACTTCACTCAGAAATGCATGGTAGAGCTCGACGTATATTGGCAAGTGGTCGTCGGTTATCTTTAATGTTGCCTGCACAATTTCATTCAATTGGTTGTCAATTATCTGGTTAAGCATTTTCTGAAGCGACTTTGTCAAATGGGGATAAATGTTACTCAAATAATTTACCTTTAAAGTAATGGCCTTTTCAAAATAACTGAAATTCCGGAAAATCTCGTGTAACTGTTGCGATTCTTCATCGTGTTCACTGGGTTCAGGGGGAAGCTCGTTTAGGTTAACTTCCACCTCCACCTCGTCCAAGGATCCTACATGTGAGGAGGAACTTTCCAACGAGTCACTTCTGTTCCTCATTGGTTGCATCGGGATATCAGCTAGATTTAACCCTTTGGATTTGGGTGGTGGAGTCCGGGGGTCCTGTGTCTTTTCTTCACTTTCAGGAGAAACTGATACTCTTTTGAACATTTGTTCTTTGATAGGATCTTTGACATTTAGCTTTTCCCTTTCTGCTCTTTCTTCTTCGTCATTGGAAGAAGAAGATGAGTGGTGGTATTTATTACGGGAGTTCCTCTTTAGTTTTTGCTTTAATCCACCATTTACAGGGTGTTTTGTTGATATATTCTTGAACATCCGATCACTATCGGTACTATTGGAAGTTGATGAAGAATTTCTTCGATATGGCTTCTTATCAGGGGTATCGTCGTAATCGTCTTTGAATAATTTATCATGTAATCTTGGTTTTTGTTCCGTTAATGATGACGATGACGAGCCATTGGCAGGAAACCAAAGTTGACCCTTTCCATTGACAAGCTCATGCCAATGGTTTCTGCACCAGAGCAAATCAGTAATGAATTCCGGCAATTCAATTGCCCATAGAAATTTCCATGGCTTATGCGGATTGGTATTGTGTTTACTGAAAACATTGGATGCTAACGGTAATGTCTTTATCGTCATAGGTTTGGGGTATTCGCCGTGCTTAGCTCTGATTTTGCGGTTTCGAATGATTTGTAGCGGGTTGTAGACCCCTTCCACCCCAGGGTGTTGAGTCTCCTGCTGAGATAAGTCGTAAATTCTTTGAATATAGTGATAGTTGACTGAAAGCATCGACTTGACACGTTCTGCACGAACCATGGTCTTTCGAGATATTTCCTTGCCTCCTATTTTTGGGACTCCACTGTCATGTAGTGGGTCCATGACATTGCAGTCTACCTGTAAAGCCTTTCTAGTTTCCAAGAATACTGATGCTAGTTCACCCACTTTTTTGGATTCTAGTGCATCTAGTGGTTCCAGTTCTGGTTTTGATTTTGCGGGCTGTGGATTAGGGGACTCTGCTTTAATTACGGTGGGTGATTGCTTTTGCAACTTTTGCAGTTCTTGAGGTTTTTGAGGTTTTTGAGATTCTTGTGATTCTTGCGGTTCTTGGGTCTCTAGAGTCTCTAGAGCCTGTTGAGCCTGTTGAGCCTGTTGAGCCTGTTGAGCCTGTTGAGCCTGTTGCTTTGATTCTGGTAGTTTGATTTCCGGTAGCAGCGGTTTTTCCTTCGTGGTCGGGATTGCTCCGGTCCCAGGATCGTTTGAAGGTTGTAAATCAGGTGCCAAATCAAGATCAAACCCGAATCCGTCTTGAGTATGTTCTTTAATATTTGATATATTGTTATCATCTCGGATCTTGCGGCCCGAACGCCGGGTGCTGGTCATCCGTAACGCCCGTAATGGGGAAAGGTGGGGCCTCAGCTCCGGCATGGTTGTGTCTTAGTGAAAGCTACCTGGTGAAGACAGAGTAAAGGAAAGGCGGGAAGTACAATTGGTGGGCCATGGTGCCAAAACCCTGAGTTGCATATCACGTGCCGGCACGGCGGAGATATGGATATCGAGGAACCATTGCCTATTTGGGAAAATGGGGTTTTTGGGTGATTATATCGGATACCTGGGAGGACATGGGAGGACATGGGAGGGGATATGGGAGGGGCTATGGTGGTGGTGTGGTGGTGTCATGGTGGTGGTGGTACACTACTGTAGTATACCGGTGGTTCAATTGGATGTGGTTGCAGCTGTTCAGCTGGTAATTCGTGTTACCTTTGCAACCGTTATGTGTCGATCTTTGGTGGAGATCAATAGGGCGATAGGGCGATAGTGCGCAGGTCAAGTTTACCACAATAGAGTCACTAGTGGGGAGGAGATCGCAGGGGGCCACCAGCTACCGGAAGAAGTTTTGCTACACCGATTTGCTAATTTTGGTATTGCTAGAAAAAAATGCTTTTTTTATATATCCCAAAGCAATTGTACTTCTAGAGTGAGAAGTAGAGGTGGGTCCCCCAGTACACTTATTTCTGGTGAGAGTGATGGTAGTTAGAGTTGGGCCGGTGGCTTGATCACTTCTACTATTGAATAACACGTGTGATTGCTCTAGAATTCGTATTTAGAAGTGTTTATTCACAATGGCATCTTTTTAGATCTACAAAGTTTGCCCGTTTTTTTTTTATTTTACAATTCTTTACTATAATTGACAAATATCTACAATAATTTACCGAAATAACAAATCGACTTGAAGACATGATTAAATACACATAGACGACGTTTCTGTTAGTCTACTGTTGCAACCACTTGCTTTTGGCTGTAGGCACATTGTTTAAGACTTATTGCTTTCTTCTGTATGGATCTGGGAGGTGTAAAGCATGTCATATCTGTGTCGCGACATCAGCATATGTCGCAACCTTTTTTGCCTCCCACACACTCACCCCAACCCATTACTCTATTAACTTTGTTAGTGACCAGTTCATCCATCCCATCATGATTCAATTCGCAAGATCCGCCAAGGATTTGGATGATTACATTTCCCACAACAAATATTTGATCATCAACTTCACCGCCACCTGGTGTGGGCCCTGTCAAACGATCAAGCCGATTATGGAAGGGTTGTATGGAGATGAAGATGGAAGATACGCCAAATTAGAGATGGTCAAGGTGGATTTGGACACCAACCAGGAGGCTGCCAATCGGCACAAAATCACCAGTGTTCCCACGTTTTTATTCTATGAGGCGGGCCAAGAAAAGGGTAGGGTCGAAGGTGCTAATATTCCTGAACTTATCCAACAATGTGATAGCCTTAATAACCGTGCAAGGGAGGACGAGCTGGCCTCCAGAGCAGGAAACGGCGCCTCGTTTGAGAAGGTGGCTTCGGCACCTGAATATGCGGCCATTGCTGGAAAAGTTCCCAAGGGTTTCGAAGTGTTAAATGGCCTGATACATTATGGGGATTTCGAAGCATTGAATGCGGTTTCTCTTTATAAAGGAGATGTCAAGGACGTATTTAAGGTGGGCGACAAGGGGCCGGCCGGAGCAGCAGGTGTATACTCTGACGCTGACTCCCAATTGTTATTTTATGTGCCCTTATTGACCATTTCCAAAGTACACTCTATCTGGATAAAAGCATCGAAGGTGGCCAAGTCTGACGACATACAGTTGGACGACGACGAATTGGAGGAGACCCAGCCTCCTAATCTAGTCAAAGTATGGACCAACCAGGCTGGGATCATCAATTTTGATGATGCATCCAGTGACACGGCTCCTCATGTAGAAAAAATCCCTGAATTTGATGGCTGGTACGAGGCCAAGTTGAAGTTTGTCCGTTTCCAAAACGTCCAGAGCTTGAACATTTTCTTTGACGGGGAAGACGAAGATTATCATACTGTCATTGAAAAGATTTTGGTTGTGGGGGTCAATGGAGAAAGCAAGGAACAGGGCAAAATTAATGATGAATAAGAATGTCGTGCTAACCATGTTGTTTGAGTCAGAAGCCCAAACTATACGTCATAAACACCACCCAAAATCCCATTGACATCAACACTTGTCTGAATTTTTGAGTTTACGTAATCACCACCGTGAATTGAGCCATCTGAATCACAGATTCCATCTATAATAGACACTCAATCTACACTTTATCACGTTACCACTTTGTAGTCATAACTTTTTGGTATCCTTTTGGTATCCTTTTGGTATCCTTTTCGCACCCAATTGGGCTGGTTACGTCATCAACCTGTCACCATATTCCATGGTTCCCGAACAAGCATTATCCACGTCAAGATGACATACACAAGCCGTGGTTCTTGGCAGTGAAGTCACCTGCACAGAGCCCCTCTACTGAGCACCTCCCAATGGCATACTTCCAATCATTATTGGTACTTATTCAGCAATTACCCAGGTGTGGTGGCCATGTTAGTCAGGTGACCTGAACAACACTCAATTTCACCTGGTGCCATTGGCCCAATTTTAACCCCGCCAGAGCCCCTCTACTGAACGCCTACCGCAATAGTGGTGCTCAATTCGTTTCCGCTACAGTAACCGTGCACTTTCGCCTAATTCCGTCGCTGTTTTCGGCCCCGTTGGTAGGCAGTGTGATCCTCGGGTTTAGTTTGCCGCCTGCATATAGCCCGCAACTTTTCATCTCAGCATCCATCAAAAATCCCTTGGTTCCAGTTTCTCCACGCCACCAATTGTTTCTTCCGACCCAGAATCACCACCAACAGTCAGAGCACCAAAGCCATTCCGACCCCGAACCCCCGGTTTTGCCATCTTCGTACCGAAATAGCCCTTTTTTGTGGTTGTTTTCTCCCCATAGACTTGCCCCCAATCCAACTTGGTGCTACCAATAGTCAATTCCCGCTAACCCCGTTACAAGATTTTTTGAAAAGCGACCACTGTGTTGTTTTGATATTTTCTATTTGCCATCTCGAGCCGCTTTATCCCTTATCCATCCGAGATTTCCATTCATTTAGTTAAAAAATAGTGGCAATGTTGAACCCTATGTTGAAAAGAGTTGGACGTTTAGTGGCTAGTAGAGGCCTCAAGCCTCGTGCCAGGTATCCGTTAAGACCCATGATACATAGACATCGCGATTTTATGTTTGTCAGGCTACAATCTACCAAGACAGATGTAGAAAAAGCCAAGGAAAACCAACAAAAGGCTAATGCTGAAGTGGACAAGCATGATGAAAAAATCAATGAATTAAATAAAGACTTGGACAACTCGGCCAAGACCAAGGAACTAACAAAAGTGGACGATCAAAAACCTACCATATGGGAAAAAATAAAGCATGAAGCCCAACATTACTGGAATGGGACCAAATTGTTAGGGTATGAAATTAAAGTGTCCACGAAATTATTATTTAAATTAATGTCCGGATATGGATTATCTAGAAGAGAATCGAACCAGCTTCAAAGAACAATTGTTGATGTGATTAGATTGGTGCCATTTTCCATGTTTGTCTTGATTCCATTTGCCGAACTCTTATTACCCGTTGCTTTAAAACTTTTCCCTAACTTGTTACCTTCAACATATGAATCCAAACAAGATAGAGTTAAAAAGAGAGCCAAGCTTTCCAAGGCCAGAATCTCCGCCTCTGATTATATCAAAAAAACCATGGAAGAATCGGGTCTTAAATTATCCAAAAAAATCACCGAGGCTGAAAAGGAAGCATTCGTATCATTTTTCCATACCATTTCTATGGGAAAGAATCCTACCAGAGAGCATTTGATTCAAGTGGCAAGAATGTTCAAGAACGATCAAGTTTTAGATAACTTATCTCGTCCTCAATTGGTGGCCATGACCAAGTACATGTCATTGAGACCATTTGGGACCGATTCCATTTTGCGGTATCAAATTAGACATCGGTTGTTGAATATCATCAAGGATGACAAGGCAATTGACTACGAAGGAGTGGAATCTTTGACGATTCCTGAATTACAATTGGCAGCTTCTCAAAGAGGAATTAAAACCACCGATGTCTCGCCTGCTAGATTGAGAGAAGACTTATCCACTTGGTTAGATTTAAGATTGAGACAAAAGATCCCTTCGACTTTATTGATTTTGTCGTCTACTTATACTTATGGAGATAATTCACATAGTATTGAATCATATTATGATGCATTATTGGCGGTCTTGTCGTCTATTCCCGATGAAGTTTATAATGTGGCCAAGTTGGAATTATCTGATGACTCTAAATTGAAATTGGATATTTTGAAGGAACAAGATGAATTGATCAATGAAGAAAACTTGAGAGAAAAGGATACGGTTAATAAGGTCAAGGATGAAATCAAATTGGACGAATACGAAGACACTGCTTCTGAAGGTATGAAGATCGAACAAGATGAACCAAGTCAAGACGGTGACAAGGAAGTCCAAGGGACTGAAACTAAAGACAAGAAATCAAAGGAAGAAAAAAGTTCCAGCTAAGAAAAAAGAAAAAGCTCCACGATCGTATGCTACATGCTATTAGATCAATGTATATATGAATCAACTACAAGCGAATTACTAGCATGTCTAGGTGTAGCATGTATTTCGTCAATATTATTCTATGAAAAGTATGTGGATGTTTGGTCACGTGATCGTCGAGTGATGGGGGGGTATGATCATATGTCACTTAGTAGCCAGTAGACCCAAAGTGGCCCTCACCTCTTTCAGTAGCAGTCAATTCTTCGGCGGAGATCTGCTTGATTTCAGCATTGACGATTTTTTCCAACACCAATTGGGCGATTCTGAATCCTTTTTCAATGTGGAAATCGGTATCGGAATGGTTGAAAAGAATCACCTTGATTTCACCACGGTAATCAGCGTCAACAACACCAGCCCCGGTGGAAATCCCGTTCTTGGCCGCCAAGCCGGATCTAGGCGCAACTCTACCGTAAGTTCCATATGGCACAATCAAACTGATATCAGTAGAAACGATTCCTTGGCCATGAGCGGGAATCACAGCTGGTTCAGCTGAATAGATATCGTAACCAGCAGCCAATGCCGATCCCTTGGTAGGCAAAGTGGCTCTTTCTGATCTCAAGAACACTTGCAAAACGTCTGTTTGTTGGACGCCGGCGCTGTTAGTAGTTGGTTGGGTGGTCATGGTAAAAGTGGTGTAAAAATTGTATGGTTAGTGACGCGTCCACGTAGTGATTTATATATATATATAGAGAGAGAGATGGTGCCAGAGTATATGCAGGTGGTTTGACATAGCCATACATTGTGGCCACGGCAAGTCCTTTGGTGGGGCAGTGGGGAACGCGAGAGGCAGGAGAAGCCGCACAATGGTTCCAAATGGTTCCAAATGATCCAAATGGTTTCAAATAGTTTCAAATAGTTTCATATTCAAAATGGTCCAAATGGTTTTAAATGGTTCAAAATGATATGAAATAGCTGGTGGTTAGGGCAGAAAAATTGGCATAGCTAGCTTGCCACTTCCCTCGGCATCGCCACCAACATTCTGGTACCAACAGATGACAGAGAATGGAATTGGACATAAAGTATTTTTTCGTGGTAATTTTTTTTGACTAGTTGGCAATTTTTTTCACCTATTAATAATTTTAGTACGAATGTTGGGGAAAAAGTGAATCCTGATGTCAAAAACCAATTTCTTCGGGATAGTAGCCTTTGTTCATATAGACTAAGCCAGGGGTGGATTTTTTCTTGAGGTCCAACCAATTGAATCCAAGGTCCACTCCGTCCACTCCGTCCACTCCTCCAGTATAATGAATATAGTCCATGACGATCTCCACTTGGATATCCAAAAGTCGTTCCTTATACTTTCTGGATTTGGTATATTTTTTATCTGTGCGGTTATATATTTGTTTGTCAACTTCACTTAGTTCATTCCAACTGGTGGTGGCTTCCAATAATGGCCGAGAGGAACCAACAAATTGGGTCATATAGTCGTGGAACCTGAGTGTATGGTAGGGGCTTCGGGCGATGATGGACTGGAGTTTGCGTCTGTGTTCCTTGTCGATGTAATAATTCTTCTTGTCTGGGGGAAGAGCTTCATACAATCGCTGGACTTCATCATACTTATACTGTTTGGTATTATTATGGAGAAGATCAGTGTAGAAAATCTGTCTTGCTCTTCGAGTGGAGTTTCTTCCAAATGCTTCTTTGATCAATATATCGTAATAGTCTAGTTCAAACGCAAGCGGTGGTTTGTTCCTTAGTTTGTCTTTGACTATTTCCCATGGATATAACCCCAGGAAGATGTAAGGGTTCCAGCGGTGTTCACTACTGTGACGCTTCAAATACTCCACCACCTCGTATCCTTTCCATATACGCAACCGGTGATTGTAGGCCGATGTTGGTGGATTGTCAAGATATTGTCTTTCTCGTTCACTAAGCTGAGGCCACTTTTTGGCAAGGGCAAACTTGTGCTTGTACCCAGTCAATTCCAAAAGTAGATCTATTCCTGTTATTGGTTTTGGTGGCGGCGTCACATACGTGGGACCGTTTTCAAGCGCCAATCTCTCATACTTAGCATACTGATCGTAGTCCAAGTTTTCCCAATGGTCTGGATGGTTTTGCTTGATAAAATAGTCGTAACCTCCTTCAACCTTGGACGGGAACAACTGTGAGTGGATCTGGGCCCCATCTCCTTCCACCCTGCCGCTGGCTACCACTACAAACGGTTCTTTGATCCACTTGGTGCTGAGATAATGTGACTTGTACCTAATGAAGGTGAGCATCCTTTGTAGACCCGCAGAAAGTGTCGATGGTTGTTTTAGGTGCCATGAGATGGCTACAGCCGCGCGCTGGTCTATTCTGCTACTTAGCTTTGGCCCTTCTTTTGTCGTGATGATCCCCGAAACTGTAGATGTGTTGGACCCGTTTGATAATGATCGCTGGTTCCACCTACTGGGGCTCTCCAAAAGGACATCCTCGTGACCTACTAAACTAAACAGTACACCACCACTACCACCACCAACTAATGTGTATTGATCTATCAATTAATCGGGTGATGACACCCGCTTTTAGGCATGTTATACTGGGGCCAGGAAGGCGGGCTTCTCGGTGCAATGTAAAGGTAGTTAAACGCTGACCTCGTTCAATGCTTGAGCAGGCTGCTGCTCGAAAGCAAATGCCTCGGTCCTAAACACTTCATACAACCTGACCTTGAGCACCATCGGGTATTCTCCGTAAAATAACTTCTTGCCATTCTGCCTTGATTCAGATAAAGGCCGTATTATATAGTCATCGTCGGATTCCGGTTCGGAATCCCCCCACATCGCGGTGGACTGATGGAATATGCTTTGAAAACTCACCAACTGGATAAACAAGATTATCATGTCACTCATGACAAGCTGGAGTAGTCCCAATTGGATGATCTTGACCCAAAACGAAGCACTTTTGCTTATATCAGGTACCTGCTCTCCTATGAATGATATGAACCACCACGACCCATACTGGATTTTTGTGAGTTGGTCGGAGTCAGCCAAAGTCACCAACCATCCTCCTACAAATAAACTATGATAAAATATCGTGAAGAGTGTTTTCCAATACAACATCAAACAAACCCTTCGCTTGAGTATCGATGCAAACTGCGAACGGGCCTGCGGACTAATATCTTGGGTGCTGGCCGCTAGGATGCTGCGGAGCCCCATCATGCCATTATTACTATTGATTAATTCGTGATTTAGCAGCTTTTGTACTAATAGGTGTAGAAGTATGGGTATCAAACAAGCGGAGTGACAATATTTAACATACTGGTACCCCGCAAGAATATACACCATTATTTCCAATTGATCTATTATCTGATGCTGGTATCTGGTCTTTTGATTGTATTGGTGATTCTTTTGGAATTGTTCCAACTGTTGGCGGTCTAGAATGGCGGTGGCCGATTTCGCTAGCGATGGCTGTGCCTGTGGAGGTTGTGGCGGGTCTGCATGATAGGCCCCGGGAATCAGGAAACTCATGCTGCCAGGTGAAGAGGTAAAGAGGTGGTGACTTTGGTTCTAGGATAGGGATATCAGGGCATGGCGGGTCACGTGCGCGGCAACGTGACTGTAAGGTAAGGTAATTTACTTTAAAAACAACCAATTACTTTAACAACTGTATTAATGAACAATACTATATAGAGTACACGCTTAATTGAACAAAGCACCAATGTCAGCAGGCATTTCCTTGATTTGAGTGGAGTAGAACTTTTCGATTTCTCTCATCATACCAACGTCTCTTTCGGTGACAAAGTTGATGGCAACACCCTTTCTACCGAAACGACCACCTCTACCGATTCTGTGAATGTAGTTTTCCTTGTTGGCAGGAAGATCGTAGTTGATAACCAAGGAAACTTGTTGGACATCGATACCTCTGGCCAACAAATCGGTGGCAATCAAGATTCTGGAAGAACCAGATCTGAATTCCTTCATGATGGTATCTCTTTCAGCTTGAGGCAAATCAGCATGAATAGCAGAGACAGTAAAGTTTTGGGCCTTCAATTGAGTGGTCAAGAATTCGACCTTAGATCTGGTGTTACAGAAAATAACTGCTTGAGTGACAGAGATAGAATCGTATAAATCACACAAACAGTCGAATTTATATTCTTCCAATTCGACATTGATGAAAAATTGCTTGATACCTTCCAAGGTCAATTCATCCTTCTTGACCAAGATTCTAACTGGGTTATTCATGAATTTAGTAGTAACTTCCAAAACATCTTGTGGCATGGTAGCAGATAACAAAACAACTTGGGTAGTTTCAGGTAATAAACGGAAAATGTTGTAGATTTGTTCCTTGAAACCAGAAGACAACATTTCATCGGCTTCATCCAAAATGAACATCTTGACGTTTTCGGTCTTGAAGTATCTTCTTTCAATCATATCATAAACTCTACCTGGAGTACCAACAACGATTTGGACACCAGATCTGAAAGCTTCGATATCGTCTTGCATGGAGGTACCACCGATGGAAGCATGGACGGTCACCTTTAAGTACAAACCAATACTGGTGATAACATTCTTAATTTGTAAGGCCAATTCTCTGGTTGGGGCAAGAATCAAGGCTTGGGTGGTGTTGGAAGTTTCATCGATTCTTTGTAAAGCGGAGATGGTGAAAGTGGCAGTCTTACCAGTACCAGATTGGGCTTGGGCCAAAACATCACGACCTTCAGTAATTGGCAAAATGGCTCTTTGTTGAATGGCAGATGGAGTTTCGTAACCGTAACCAAAGATACCTCTGACAATGTTTGGCTTCAAGTTCAAGTCATCGAACTTGTAAACGACGTTGTCGTAATTGGTTTCGATCAAACCAGAGTCGATTTCAGTGATTCCTTCGGACATATTGTAACTTGTTAATTTAATAAAATTAAGATGGTTAAATCCAAGTTTCCATTTATGAAAAAAAAAAAATTGGTGGTAAAAAATTTGCGTGTGTCCGGGTAACGGGCGACCAGTCGATGCGCACGTGACCCGTTGTTCCTTGGTCATGAGGTGTGACAGCTAGTGGTGTTTCTGGTTGGTTTTTGGTGGCGACATGTCAGCAGGGATAGAAGGGGTGGCGAGGTCATGACAATGGGGGGCAATGGGGGGCAATGGGGGGCAAATGGGGGGCAAACTTCTGTATCGATTCCATAGCCATAAATGGTAAGGTGTGATTTACTGTTAAGACGCGCGTACAAAAACAGCACTGATTTGTGACAATGCGATGAGTGTGAAGGGGACTGACTTTGCTAGGACACCACGATACATCACTCCACAACGCCCCACAACCATTTGGCCAATTATATATGTGTTTTTAGTATGGCAAGGATATTTGGGGTGTCACGTGCAGCCTGGGTAAAAGCTAAAGGGTGAAGTTAGGCAAAAATCAAGACGGGCCAAAAAAGGCGTTGTAGGAAGGACGATAAGAGCACAAACAGACACAAAAGTTGAAGGTGTTAAGGGGCGGTTTTAGTACGAAGGGGGGTTGTGACCATAAACCTGGCAAAGTTTGTCCTGACTAAGCAATTACTAAGTTTTTGTTGCAAACGATGATCATGTGATAAGAACTCTGGTATGACAACATTGGGTAATGTATTGAAAAAGACTACACCACCAATCCTTAGGTATCACTACACAAGGTCGTTACATTTTATATTATGCTCTCATGAGTCTATGCTATAATTCCAAAAAGAAATTAAATCTGGCTTTTCTAAGTGTTGCGGCTAAAGTCCTTGTTGCAGTTAAATGGGTGCAAAATAGTAAAAACCCCATTGATAAAAATGACAAATAAAAATAAAAAAAACTGCTGAGACCATGCAATCCTTCAGTCCCACAGTCTTTCCGACCGTCTGGACCCTCTGAACTCCCAGGGGAAAAGCTTTGCTGGTTTTTCGTATTCATACTCGTCGCTCTCCTCCTCGTCTTCAACCTTTTCTTCTTCTTCTTCTTCTGGCTGAATGTCTTCTGATTCTACTTCTAGTTCACGCAAATTTTCAATCAACTGGTTGATTCCAGGAATTGATGGTGCAGTAGGGACAACTTTACTATCAGTTGTATCTTGAAGAGTTTCCTCATCTAAATTTTGTTTATCCTTGGCAAGTTCATGCAATTTGTGCTTGGGGAAATACTCGTCTCCCTCAAACACTCTTTCAGGACGAACGTACTCGTATAAGTGATGACCCTGTGAATCCTGAGGTGGTGGATCGTTAGAAGACGAGCTGGACACCGAGGAATGGTGATCTAAATGGCCTGCATCTTCCACAGGGGCATCCCAAGAATTGGAAAAGGCCCTCATTCCATCGATTAAATCCTGGTTGGCCTGGTGCGAAGTACCAGTTGGTGGTTCTTCTCTTGAGGCATCCCAAGCAACGTCTTCTGATTCACCGATCGACTCGAATTGCTTGTAGTTGTAGGGGTCTACGAGATCTGCACCATGGGTGCTTTGAGGTGCGACCATTGCTTCACTCTCACCTTGGAGATTGTCCACCTGAGCTACTGGCTCGTCGATGGGGGCCAAATTACCGTCGTCAAACGGATGGGTCACTTGCTGGACAGCAATATCCGACCGGTTTGCAGGATGCAAATGTCTCGAGCTGATGACATCGTCAATAGATAAATTGCCAAATCTCTGGGACCAGATTTTCCACCATTCATCATCAGCGGAATAAGTACGGTGCCATGGTTTAACCGGGCCGATATAATGGATCAATTTGATTTGGGATTGTCCAATAAACTTCAAGGCCGAGGCGCCATATCTGGCGAGAGTATCATTGGTGGCATATTCGGGATGATGGGGATTTTCAGCTCCAGCTCCTGACTCAGAAAAGGGGCCAGGAATTGTGGAGGGACCAATGGGGTGGTTTTCCAAGCCACCAAAATGTTTGAATGCTGGTAAATATTGGTACTCAACGGACGGGGTGACATTATATAAGAAAGGCAATTTGACCCAATTGCTGAATTGGGCAGCAGTGTCGACATTGCCTCCCGAAGTAGCCACCAGGCGGACCCAATCGGGGTTTGAATTGAAGTATTGATTGAGCAAGCCTTGGTCAGCACCATCAAAGGAGACGTTGGGGTTGACTGCAGATTCTTGTACCAAGTTGGCCAAGGCATTATAATCAAAGGTATTGGGTCTCAAAACAAACACTCCCGAATTGAAAATGTCGGGGAACCCACTATCGGGAGCAGCCAAGATCTTATTTGGGGGGAAATCAAGCTGGAACAAGTCAAGAAGCGTGCCCTGGTCATTGCTAGAGGGCACTATGGGTAAAGTATCTGCGTCCACATACAAGACCTTGTCAAAATCCAAGTTCCAAAGGAGAATCTTGGTAAAAGTCTTGTGCAATTCGGGCCGGTTCAATTCATGGTGAAGTTTATGGACCAATTGAGACTCCAATGGCTTGACTTCAAAGAGCTCGTCATAGTATTCGAGGAGAAGAAGGATTTGTTCCGAGGTGAACTTGGAACTATCAATCAACACCCCTAGAGAAAGGTTATCAATATAGGAGGGACGATGTTGGATAATGTTGCGCAAACTGATTCCAAGAGCAAGTGCACCAGGAAGGTACGAGGGCTCGTACAAAAGTGTCACGATAGCGTTCATTGGCCGGCGGGGTGTGGACAAAGAAGCCTAACGAAACGGTTTGTTGTGAAAAGCAGCCAACAATCTGGTGGTACGGGGTAGTCCGAAGTTGTGCAGGAATGTGGTTGCGGTGCCCCCACACACCGAGGGGTCCGAAGGGTAGGGGAAGAGAGAGTAGAGAGCAAGAGAGATCTTTTGGGGGGGACGGTGTGGGGGAGAGATAGTTCGTGGGGGATAGATAGTTCGTGGGGGGGGTGGTTTTTCTTGGGGGGTGGTGGCTGGGTGGAGTGTAGAGCTAGAGCTACAGGACCCTATTGCGGTGATGGACCCCAGAAATAGGATCTGACATTCCTAGACATGCCAAATGTGGCATGGTGCGGCCCACATCTGGATGAGATGCAGGCCAAGATAGGTCGGGTTACGTAATCGGTGAGAATGGGTAGCAATGTGGTTATGTCAATGGGTGGTGGCATCGATAAGTTAGGCTTTTGTGGGGGGGGGGGGAATGGTTGGGCCTTGATTGGGCCTACTACTATAGGGCTATATTCGACCGTCCACTCCTTGTATCCTGCAATTAATTTTTTAAGCGTGAATTTTTTCGGGGGCTCTAGACTTTCTATTATGGACGGTAGGTGGATAAGCTAGCGAATGATAAACCATGGCTCTGATATTCTGAAAATAGATACCGACTACGAATATAAATCGAAAATTTGAGCGCTTTTGGCCACGTTTTAACCACTATTTTACCACTTTCTGGGCCGTTTCTGGGCCCTTTTTGACAACTTTCTAGGCCAGGCTATTTTCTGGCTCCTTTGTGACCACCTATTCCGTTTGTCGCATCAGTTGGTTTTCGACACTAAAAAAAGACACATCTGCGACACATGAAAATACATTCAACCATTAACTAGATAATACATTCTTTGACTCCCAAAATATCCCTCAATTACCCATTTCCTACTTGCAATACTGTTGCCATATCGGGAGCGAAAAAGCACCTCTCGTCTCTTCCTTCTTTTTTTCTACACACAACTCACACAGGTGGGTCGTTGTTCGTTTCTATTCTGTACCTATTATGTTATTAAATTACATACTTGACTTAACGGGAGTAAGACCAGACGTTCTTCAACAAACCGTCTTGTTGAGCCAATCTGTTCAAAGAGTCATCGGCTTCACCTCTACCTCTGATGTAACCAGATAAGGCGTAGGTGGTGTTGTTACCAGCAATAGCTCTTCCTTCTTCATCGACATTAGCGATGTTGATTTGGACAGAGGCGTGATCCTTGGCCTTGATGATTCTGTTGGTAGCAGAACACTTTCTTGGGACGTATAATTCGACCTATTATGTTAGTACTATGATTCAACTTATGAAAAATAAAAATACTGATATCTCGCTTAATCAAGCCATCTCTTGATACAACCTTGAATCGGCCACTTTTCGGGCTTAAACCGTGTCTCCGGGACTCGTTCTTCGGTATGAACCTGTCTGAATTGCCTCCTTCACTTCTTTACATCTATATTGCTTGAATTGTGTTGACTTTTTGCTGATTTTTCGGTACGACAAATTCCTTGATACTTGGGACTTTTCTAGGTATGTTGATCATGCTGATTATCGATTCAGTTCTTCCCCATGGACGGGTCTCTCTTCATCTCTACTTACTAATTGACCTTTATCGTTTTCCATTTTGGCTGGCTATAATTTGTGACTAAAGAGTTGACTATAAGGAACAAATTTTTCATCATACCTACAGCGAGGGTTGGTGATCGTGGGGATACTGCGGTGCGGGTTTTCCGGTATACAGGCGCGAGTATCCCAATCGTTTAGGGCTGTAGCCCTTGTCACGTGATGTATTTCCACCTCTAGTGAAGGAGCTTGAGTGTAAGGGTAGTTAATTAGTTGAAAGGTCAAGAATCTTCTGATGGATGGTGTGGATTCGAGATGGTCATGCTTGATTTTCTGTAGATTTTAATTGTACTATTAATCAAAATGTTGCACGTTAACAGACTAGTTCCTGCAAAAGTCCCGAATCAACAATTACACCTCAGAGTGTTTCAGAGTAAACTGGTCGATGTATATCAAAAGGATCTAAGATTCGAATCTAATACAGATTATTTCAATTCTAGTAGCTAGCACCTGGTGTTACTGGAAAATTTGAAAAAAAAAAAAAATTGAAATGAAAAGAGCATTTCTAATTAATCTTCACCACCACCATAAACTCATATCTGGGGAGAATCCTGTGTCTATAAGGATGCATTGTGGTTTCCCATACATTGCTTTCAAAATGGTTCCAGTTTTGGCTAAATAGCGATTACGTGCCTACAAATGGGTGCAACTATAGCATTTGAAATTGGGTGCAAATTGGGTGCAAATTGGGTGCAATTGCCCAGTGAAATAATATACCATGAAAGAAAAACTGGCTACACCAAGAGTATTTAGCTTTATAATGATAAGTTCAGCCTATATGTCACTCCACTTGTATAGTATCAATTCACTTATTCTATTAATATACAGTTACTTATGCTATTTCGTTGAAGGCTTCACGCCTCTGGTGGTCTTTTGTAGTTCCACTAACCAATCTTCACTTTCTTCTCAAGACAGCCACACTCTCCACATGATGGGTTTGTGGGAAAAAATCAAATCCCTTGATACTTTCGACTTCATATTGTCCACCATTCTTGGTTTCGTTAATAAACCACTCGACATCCCTGGCTTGTGAATGCACATTACAACTGATGTACACGATTTTAGAAGGGAAATACTCTGAAAGTTGGTTCAAAAAGACATCATCACATCCCTTTCTTGGAGGGTCCAAAATCACCGAGGTTCTGTCGCTTGGAGTGTCTATATTTCCAAAAATTTGCTCAGCCTTTCCAACAATAAATTTGGCGTTTTGGATATTATTGGACTTAGCATTTCTCTCAGCAAACTTGACAGAATCTGCAGAGACCTCAACTCCGATAACTTTAGAAACATTATCAGAGCAAGTGATGGAAAAAAGTCCAGATCCACAATAAGCATCTACCAAATAATTGGGTTCACCAGGCTGCGAATTTGGGATATCTAAGTTGGATTTAACATAATTGGTGACAGCAGGTAAAATAGAATTGTTGTTTTGGAAAAATTCCCCTGCAGAAAACTCAAATGTGTACCCATTGACGTATTCTGTGACGATTTGTCGAGCATCGGTAACACATGATTTGACCAATTTGACATCACCAACAGACACTTCAACAGTGCTCTTTTCTCCATTTTCATCAGTCGATCCTGGTCTGGAAAGATCCCCATCGGCCGTTTTTGTATCTTCTCGCAACAAAATAGTGGCTCCTTTACGATAATTTTTAAAATTTTGTTCGAAACGAGTTCTTTCATTTTTCATCCCAATATTAATTATTTCAGTTCCAATAGAACAGTCTTCGATGTCAATGATACTTCCGCTACCAGCTGCAATATCTTTTCTCCAAGTAGGTCTTCCTTTAGCCCCAAAGCCCAAATTGGGTCTATATTCCAATGTATGGCCACCTTTTCTATATGGAAGATTGAAATGAGGGGTCAACTTAGTTCTATAGTCGTACTGTAAAGGAGATGCTTGTGTGTCATTGACCTTTGGCAAAGACCCCGATCCGGTCAATTGTGGAGCAAAGTATTTATATGCGTTTTCGATGGTTTGTCTCTTGAAAACTAATTGTTGTTGATAATTAACATTTTGGTATTGACATCCAGAACACTTTCCAAAATATTTACAGTTGATAAGAGTATCGTCTCTGAAGCTAGATGAACTTTGAACTTCCAACAAATCGGATTCCACATATAATGGATGGGTCTTAAACACTTTAATTGTGCCGATATCACCTGGTAAACCGAAAGGAACAATGCACACTTGTCTCTTTTCGCCACCTTCAGGGTGTGGAATCAAAGCAATCCCATCTCCATTCGATATCAACCCTAAAATTACCACATCCTTGACTTCACGGTGGAATTTTTCTTCAACTTCTTTGTCATTAAGGATTTGGTTCATGTCATTAGAAACGAGCTTTTTCGTAAGATTATTGGAGGCTAATATCTCATCGATTTCGTATTGAAGTACTCCCAATGGCGATGTGGAGTCTGGGGTCTTCACCTTGTACTTTCTACGGACAACTTTGGGTTTTTTAGGTTCTTTGACAGTGCTGGTCGGATTGGATGCTTTATCCTGGGTATTTTCGAGGTCATAAGACACAGGAACTTCCACAGGAACTTCCTGGTGCTTCTTGGTCTCCTGAGGCTTGAGTTCCGGGGATCCTGGTCTCTTTCTTTCTTCGACTGGGGTCATTGTGCGATGAGATGCGATGAGATGAGATGAGGTTATGGTTAAAAAGGACGGTACTGGAGTAGTTGTGAACGATGAAAAGTGGTCCAAAAAAAGAAGTCCCGGGAAGTGTATTGATTTCTTGGCTCGGAATAACCTCTTCTATCACTATGGCTGTTATCAGCACCTGAACTGGTTAGGAAGGGTACCTAATCAGACGAAAAAAATTGGTGATATCATTGGTCACGTGACAGCCGGTCACCACTACCATCGGTCATCCTATTGGCCAAAGCACTAGGAGTAGGGTGGGAGTTTCTGGAGGTAGATTTAGCTGAAGTGTGGCTCCTAAGCTCTACTGGGAGTATCAAAATACCTCTGGAATTTTTCTGGCCAAAATTGTCGAAGTCTTTTAAACTATCATTATTCAGCTACTATAGACAATGTGCAAATTGTGGTGTTCAAGTGTGTGTGTGTGTGTGTGTGGAATCATTAGGAAATCCCCTTAAATAGGGAATTTGTCACTTCAGTTCCAATATAATCAAGCTGTTGTATCTTTACTGACATTATTTCTTTTGATAACCGGCCCAATCACTCTATCAGTCAAAGACAACAAAAAGTTGCAACCAATTTATTCGCAGCCAAAAAACTTGATAATTGGTGACAATAGAAATCTTAGTGGTGTTACGTTAGCATGACAATATCAAGTATATACAAGTATAGTACAAATCATTTTCCGACAAGCTGTTACCGTTCAATCGTAAAAAGGAGTACATGGTTTTTTACGCATATTATACACGTTTATTAGTTACAAAAGCACTGGGCTCTTGAATCACCATTTGCATCGGTGATGTCATAATTAGATAACAACAGCGTGAGGCTCTCCCCGAGCTCATATTCATCTTAGAAGTATAATTAGTATAATTATTAATACATGGAAATTATTGCTAGCAAAAATCAAGTACCGAAACAAAAAAAAAATATCAAAGTATATGGACAAGTATCATTATATCTTTAAAATTGAAATAAATTGGATTCGCATGGTTGTTAAGTTGTTTCTGTATCTTTCAAAATTCTGGTGATAAAGCATTGTTTCCCAGCAGTACTTGTACGTTTTCAAGTTGAATACTTTTCTGGTACATTAGTGCATAACCACAGTAATGGTTTCTTCTTGGTATTACCGTTATTATCATAGCTTCTATACTCTTCCAAATCGTTTATGACCTGTTCTTCAGTAAATCCCTTGCTCTTACCTATTTCAATTGCTTCATAGATTTTTTTTCTTCTTAAGAAAGTTCTGGATTCGGTTTCATTTCTCCACTTTGTTCCATATTTCACCTCCATTAATCTAAGTGGAGGTTTGTCGTTGAGACCGTATTCATATTCTTTCCATATATCGGCAATCGTTTTCAAACTTCGTTCTAATTTATATCTAGGTAAATCAGCGGGGAGTTCTTCAGTTGTTCCATCGGTATTTGAAGTAGTGGCAGTTTTTGAGTCATTATTTAACTTCTTTCTCTTTTTCGGGCTTTTTGTCTTCTTGGTATCGCCATTTTCCTCATTATTTTCTTCGGTATTATTAGAGGCCCGGTTATTTAGTTCCTGGATATTGTGATCAATATCTCCAGGGAAATAATCAGTACGAGTCTGGGTCTGTTCTGGTGAAAGGACATCTTCATTAGCCCTTGGAACGGACATAAATTGTGCGGTTGTGTTGGATGGAAGTGAGGGAACGTACTTTGAGCCATTTGAGCTAGATTTGTTAGTTTGGTCATCATCATTAGGAATTGGTAAAGGTAGTATGTAGGGAGTGTTGGATTGCTTTGATTTTGAATTTCTTCGTCTTTTCCTGGATTTCGATTTATCGATATTATCTGCATCGGAGTTATTTGATCTTAAATTATTAGGTAAGTTTATATGTTCTGTAATATTGTATCCCTGTGGAGGTGGTGGTTGTAAGAAATTGTTTGAATGGGAATTTCTGGAGGTGGAAAATGAATTTATATCAAAATTGAACCGGTTCAGAATAAATGGAGAAGTGGGGTTGGAGCCAGTGGACGTTGCGTTTTTACCAAACAGCTGACGGTTTAAAACATCGACATCATCTTCGGCATAGCCATTTCTGGGCTGTACAATGGTAGGGGGTTGAATTATATGTTGTGAAGGTAGGTTTGTAGTGGAAGGAGGCGGGAGGATAGGGGAGTTCATAGTCAAATCCTCGAGATCTTTGCCCAAGCTGGTTATGTGTTTGTTGAACACCTCCAACAATTTGTTGTGGCTGTTTTGGAGCACCGAATTGGAATTGTTGACGAGCGAAGGGTTCTGGAGAATGAGGAGCACTTGCTGGTTGACGTTGTTTAAGTTTTGTTTCATGGTTTCGATTGATTCATTCATATAATTCAATTTCAAATTCAACTCATTAATTTTATCATTATTGGAATTCTGGTAATTGATGAAATGGTTGTTCAACTGGCCCAATCGAGTGAATATATCGTTTATGACGCTGGAATTGGCGGTGGAGGTCGTAGACGTTTGGGAAGTGGAGGGAGCTGCGGAAGCCGTGGAGTTTGAGTTTGCCGGTGGGGAATTAGATTGATTATTGGAGTTATTGGAGGCAGATGTGGGCACCGACTGGGAGCTGGAGGCATTATAGTATATCGACTGGCCCTGTCGAGTAGTATTAAAGGCGTCGTTCATGGTAATACAATCAAGAAGTTAACGAAGAATTGATAAAAGGAACAAGAAGGAAGTGAAAATGTGGGACATGCCCCGGTCAAGCCAGCGGGACTAGGCGGTGGTAAGGATAGGATTGTTGTTGGGATAAGCTGGGATGGGGGACCTGGAAGAATGAATTGGAACACTGGGGCCACCGGGGTTGCAGCGGGAAGGACGGAGGGAGCCTAAGGAGAAGATTGCCCCCTGGAGAGTGATGGTGACGCAGGGAGGAGGGGGGGGTCCTGGCGGGAGGTCGGTATCAAAAGCACACGTCACGTCGGTCGACTTGGTATGACTTGGGATGGGATAAATGAGGTTTGTGTAGCTATTTACGGGTTGATTCGCTACTAGTCCTCAGTGTGTATATAGGCAATTTGTTTATTTTGGGGTTATTTTGGGTGGGGCCCAATTGATGGCTGTTGTAGTCACCAAACGGGTAGAAATGGGTGGTCCACGGGGACGGTGGCACGGGGAGAATGAGACAAAAGTGGTGTTGGTGTTAGAGGTGCTGTTAATGGTGCAATTGGTGTTGCTAGTGGTGTTCGTGGTGTTAGTGGTGGTGTTCGCGCAATGTTTCTCGCTAAACGTTGGGATAGTTAGGGATAGTTAGGTGGTATTGTGATCCCGAGCCCCGGGACTTTTATCAAAAGGTCAGCAATCTTCAAAATAAACCGGCAAACTGAGGATCGGGGATTAGAGACGATTGGGAGCGATTGGGTAGAGCGATTGGGATCGATTGGGATCGAATGGGATCAATTGAGAAAGACTGGGGAGTGGCACGGTGGGGTGTCGTGGTTAGGCAATTGGTGAGTTGAGGACGAGTTGAGTATGAGTATACTAACAGCAGAACCATTAGTAGTAACAGTACTAAAACTGCTACTTAAACTGAACTATTGGTACTAATATCAACACTAAAATTATTATTACTACCAAGAAGACTGAAATAGATAGACTAATAAGACTTAACACTAGTAACACTACTAATAGTATCAATAGCACTAAAAACTACTAGTACGAAAAATACAGTAAAAAGTATCAGTGCTACTAATAATACTAGACTACTAAAACTATCAGTGCTACTAGTAATACTAGACTACTAAAACTACTAATAGTACTAAAACTATCAAAGTTACGAAAACTGCTGCGAATTATAAACGCTGCTATCTAAGACAAATACAACTAAAACTGATAGCCGTACTAATACGTATAGTTGTAAAACTATCAGTTCCATTATTGGCGCTTAAACCAACTATACTACCCATAGTGCTCATAGTACTGATAAAATTTAGTCCTACTAACAAAACCAACAGTACTACACTACAAGTGCTACCTATGCTACTAATCATATCTACATCACCGCTATAAAGCAGAATCGACTAAGTAAACTGCAAAATTTAATGGTTGCAAAATTTTTCCCTACAAAGCAACAGTAGCAAGCCACTAAAAAGACACTATCTAAGAAGGTCAATAAATACATTTGAACGTTTACATACTATTCTAATACACAGTGGGTGTTCGGGAACACGAGATTTGTGGAGTAACGTAGTATCCACTACAGTTGATTTGTTTTGGTGGGTGAGTTTTGGCAGAAGTAGATCAATTGCATGATCAGTTCAAGCCAAGATAATCTGTCACCAACTCAAACCCCCACATGGCAGTAGCAGCCACTCCCGCATACACGATCAACCTACCAATGATTTCCACGTCGTACCGAGGTTTGAACACTCCAGCTAACGGTACTGGTCTTTCGGTAGCACTGTTTTCAAGACTAGGAAACTCTTCGACTGGCTTCTTGGGCGTTTCATTGGCATAGGCCAACATCTCGTAATAGTCGATATCGGTCTCAGGCCCATAGCCAGCTTTTTGACCATGCTCGGTGACCCCTTTAATAAATTTGTTAAAGTCACCAATGGTATTTGCCCCTAGTTCGTTCATATTTAAGTTTGAAATGGAGGTTTTTCTAATGCTTCGGGTCGAATTATCGGTGAATGCGGTGGCAATGAAGTTTCTCCGGGGCAAATACACTCCGATGATTTTGTAGATGGGCGGTAATATGGTGAATACTATGGGTTTGGAAAGCGCCTTCCAAATCACCACCAATACAACACCAACCACCAATCTGCAAGCAACCTTGGGCCAACCAAAACCATCGAAGTCATAATGGATTGAAATTGGGTCATGGTAGGCATTTCTGAATGTCAAATACTGAGTCTTATATGCAACCAAATCGGATAGATCCAACCCGATAAGCACCCCGATAAATGCCACCGAATCATCAAAACATGGGCAGTCATCCACGGGTTCGGCATGGATATGGATCAAACCTACATAACCGGCTATTATACCAATTACAGTGGTGATGGTGTAGTCGTTTTCAAATACAAAAGCATCCCATTTTGCACCCAAATAATGCCTGAAAAGAAAACAAACCGTTCCTACACCACAGCCCACCAATAGGTCTAGAAACCCATGCATTCCACAATAAAGACGTCCGAAGATCAACGAAACATAATAAATAGCCAGTGTCACCAACAAAGAGACATATGTGGTGGAGGTTAAGGTATCCTTACTGTCCAAGATCTTGAAAACAAGCACCAAGGTCACGGCGGTGGCATTGGCACTGTGGCTGGAAGGAAACCCGTATTCTTTGGCGGTGTAACCCAGCATGGTGATTCTTCTCACAGGAGGAGACCGGGGTCTTGGCAAACAGAAATAATCTTTGAGAAAACCGGTAAAGTAGATTCCCAAGCCTAGTACCTGGACCAAATCACGAGCCAAGGTACTGGCACCAAACCAAATGGGTATAGGAAGCATTAGCACGTAGAACGTATGCGATGCCAAGTTGGCGGTCCATGCAAAGTAGAAGTCGAGAAAGGGAGTGCGGATGGCCCCCTGGAGTTTTTCCAAGATCTCGGTTTCCTTACGGACATACGGTAAGATCATCGATCTCACCTTGTATCTAAAGGGAGATAATCGCACCTTGTAATGATCATTGGATTTATTGCCGGCATCGCCTAGGTGGTTGGGCGAAAGAAGGATTTCTATATCTTTGTCGTCAATGCAGGATGACGGTTTTTTTAGGAGGTCCTGTTCGAGTTTGGACACGGTTGGTTTCATCTCGAGTAAACAAATTCACACTGGGGTGGTGGGGTTTGGTTCCAATGGTGGTAGCCGTATAGATATTGGATATTGGCGGGGAGGAGAGGGCACTAGTGGGCGGTACCGGTGTATTTGTGGTGGTCACACAATGGAGCCACTTGCAACACTGGAGTCTTGGAAGCAATGGACGGGGCGGTTGCTTTTGGTAGCGATGCAGTAATGGTAATTTTCACCGGGCCAACTGTGTAATTGACGACACTAACGGCGGGGGAGAACGGGACCAGAATTACCGGGGATGATGCTGGTGAGCAGGACTAGCGTGCAGATGGGGTGAAAGTCTGGTGGAAGGTCCAGTAGGTTGGATCACTAGTTGAAGGTCTGTTGATATTGTCGGGGTGTGTACAGGACGGGGTTGGAGGAATGGTGCTAGTAGTGAGGTAGCGACAAAATAGCGACAAGAATAGCGACAAGAATAGCGACAAGAAGATTGTGGGGGCCGGGGTGGGGGCCCATGGTTCGCGGAGAGCTGGCGAGGGTCTCCGAAAATTGGTACCAGGATTACTGGCACTGACTTCTACAACCGCTACAATAACCGCTACAATAACCACTACAATAACCACTACAATACCGCCATCAATAAACGGGCGAATCACAACCCCCTATTATCGGTGCTGGTGGTAGCCGCCATTGGGCCCAGTGGTGGCTAGCTGGCGGTGGCAGTGCTCAGTGCTGGGTAGGTGGTGGTGGTTCCGTTCCGTTAGTGGTGGGTAGTGCTGCGACATGGGCATGTGATGACAGTGTGCGGTGGTTTCGGTTCGGCCCAAACGGGCTAAGGCCAGATACCGAGCCACCCTTTTAAATATACCATCTACTGGTGGATTCTAACATTATATCAGTGAATTGAACTATTTATTGGTGTGATTGGTGGGGGTCTATTAAATCACACCTCTTTTCAAATATAGCATGCTAGTTTGATGCCCAAACAAGACAATTAAAAAAGTACACTAGTCGTTTAATTTTGTTGATTTTTTTTTTAGGAGTTTTTTTTTTTTTTTTTTTTTATCATTCTTGTTACAAAATGGTGCATCTCTTTTTCTTTTTCTTCTTATGCCTGTCATCTCTGGTAAATGCAAACTCGTCTTCATTATATTTTGATTCTCCTTGGAAATTGCCATATGGATTGTTGGTATAGTCATCTTCAACCAAAGGAGAATCCAAAAGGGCGGCACTGTCACTCTTGATATGACCTGTGCCTCTCTTGGAGGTACCAGAAGCATTTCTAGAGTGGAAATTCTGTGAACCGAACGATCCTCCACCCACAGAAGATCCATGTAAGACACGAGATAATCTCTTTCTGGACCCTGCGGTTTTTTCCATCTGCTCTTGCATCTCCACTTGCTTTTGGAAATGGTTGAGAGCGAAATTGAATACCGTCTTAATATTAAACATGGTCTTTGCCGAACACTGGATATATCCCACGGCATTGATCTCGGTAGCCAATTGAATTGGGAGATCGGGGTCGATGGTACTATTCAAGTCGGCCTTGGTGCCCACCAACACAATGGGTATCCCCGGACAAAAGTGACTGACTTCGGGGAACCAAGTATCCTTGATATTTTGCAACGATACCAAATTGTCTAGAGCAAAACAAACCAACAAGATATCCACGTCGGGATACAGAAGGGGCCGCAACCGGTCGTACTCCTCCTGCCCCGCGGTATCCCATAATGCCAATTCAATGAGTTTGTTATTGGGAGATGTCACCAATGCCACATAATTCTCAAAAATCGTAGGTACATACACTTCGGGAAATTTGTTTTGGGCATAACTCACGAGTAAACATGTTTTCCCACACCCACCATCGCCAACCACCACGATTTTCAAGTGATAGTTGGCGCTCTTTTTCACCAGATCTACCATAGGATATGAAGGAATCACAGGATCATCATTAATGATGATTTTGGGAGAGTTGTAGCGCTGGAACATTTCTCTTCGTTGTTGCTCGAGCATCGTTTGACGTTTTGCATTTTCGTAAGGGTTGAAGGATTCCTCGGCGACAGGCGCCCGGGGACTTCCGAACGTGGAGTTGCGTTTCGACATCGTAGAGCTCTACGGGTTAGGGATGTGACAGTGCTTTTTTTATCAACAAATAAACGTACTGCAGGCAACGAGGACTGGCAAATCCGTGTGGGTACCTGGCAGCAGCACACGTGATCCAAATCACGTGCCGCAACCCCCTAAGGTTGGGGGGTGGTTAATGGTGTCTGGAGCTTTAAGCGGGGTTTGTGCCAAGGTCAAACAGTTTGTGTTGTAGTTGCTGTTAAGATCTGTGTTTTGTATTGACGGTTTTAATGGTTGCTGTTTGCTATCAGTAAACAAGCGTAAATTGTGAAAATATGTCAAACGACCGCAATTTCCCAAACTGTCAGGAAATTTATACAATTGATGCGAGGTGTATCTGGCATATTCTGGCATCGGTTGCTGCATAGAAGGATATACGGCCACGTCAGGGGAAGGGGCTATTGGTATGAAACCAGCAATTACCGAGCTGTCCCACAGCCCCACCATGTGAAAGGTCAGAGCTATCAAAATGCAGGAGAACGCCTGTTAGACAGGAACCAGCCGCACTAGACCAGTACCCAGAAGACCGTGGCCCGTTGCTCCGTTCCATGTTTCCGAGCCTGTGATGGTGATGGTGGTGGTAGTACTGGAGGTGACTGGAGGTGACTGAAGGTAATGGTTCTGGTGGTGGTTCTGGTGGTAATGCCAGAGGTGTTAGTAAGACTCCAGGCACGTGCCCACATCCCCCAAGTGGTCTTGTCTCGGGACACCGGAAACTCCTCGGCTCGTGGTCTGCTGCCTGGTACTGGAGCGCACCACAGACTAACCCAGAGATACCAGTTCTCGGCATTATGGCTGTGGCACATGTTCTCAGGTATCCTTTGGTAATCTTTGGTATCTTTAGGTATCTTTAGGTATCTTTAGGTAACCTCCAAGTGTCTGCAGGAGACCTCAGGTGTCGTCGCTTGCTGGCTTAATCCCGTGGCCCAGATGTCACTGCCTACAACTCCACAATTTTGAACCTTGTTCCTGCCAGTAATTAACGATAGTGGTGCGAAACCGTAGATGGCAAGTACAAGCCCAGCAACCAATGTTTGACACGGAGCCCCATGGTATTTGCCAGCAATGGTTATGGCAGACCATTACCCAAACACGCTCCAAGTAGCCCCCACCCACGGGGTCACGTAGCTTGCCTTCTCTCCTCCTCCCCCAGCTAGTAGATTGCCCCGTCTAGTGCCAGTTAAAAGCACCAGTACCAGTACCAGTACCAGTACCAATACCAGTACGAGTCACCACCACCACCACCACCACCATCGCTAATTTCACCGTGGTAGCACTGATATCACAAAAAAAACCCACCACACTACCACCCCACAATAGGGCCCTTACTAAACCAATAACCATCTACAAGGGTGGCTTTGTTAGTGTCGCTCCTCCAAGGAACCCTCCGAGATTCTGTGCGACCAACTCCCCGTGGCCGAAAATTTTCAACCCCGCTAGAATCACAAAAACCTTTAAGGCGGGTCAGTTTCTCCTTTCGTCCCGATCTTATATAAAAAGAACCATACCCATAAATTTTTTATCATACTCAACTGTTACTAACCATATATATATTGGCGCCATCTATTATAGGCCCCGATTTCTTCTACCCCAGATGTCACTTAGTAAGAATATCTTCCAGCTATCGGCCATCGCTGGCTCCGCTTCCCAGGTACTATCTGGTGCTTGCACTGCCTTCCAAAGAGATGTATCCCACGTTTATGAGTACTCGTGGGTAGGCTATCCATTACGCCAGATGGACCAATCGTCCGAGCTTTGGGCTGATGCAAATGCCACTGCTGTACAGGCCAGAGCCATTGCTGAAACCACCGCCCACGCCTCCTCTGGCGCTGCCGCTGCCGCAAACTCTCCTTCCTCGTCCTCCAATAATACCAGTGCCAATTCAAGGCGCGCGTTTTCAACCTCATCTCGCCAATACTCCACTTCCACTCGCAAAGCATCCACCACATCTGCTCCTCATTTCGACCATCTGAAAATTATTGGCGATGTTCCTGTATCGCAGGAGGCTGATGGATCCAAGAAATTCGAAATGGCCAGTTCCGAAGTGCCCTCCACTAGATTGGCTAGAATCTTTCATTACGGGTCCTTGGCTGCAGGCATGGGACTTGGGGCTGCCAAACAAGGTATCAAGCATTATGCCTCTGGTAACACCTCTGGTCTTTCCATGAAATCCCTTATTTTGTCTCCTGCGAATATCGAGCGTATGGCCAAGAAATTCTCCAAAATGAGGGGTGCCGCTCTTAAGATCGGCCAAATGATGTCATTCCAAGATTCTTCTATCCTCCCTGCTGAAATCCAGCAGATTTTGATGCGGGTCCAAAACTCCGCTCATTATATGCCTCCTGGCCAATTAGAAAGAGTGCTCGTTAGAGACCTTGGCCAAAACTGGAGAGAACGCATGTTTGCTTCTTTTGATGACGTTCCTATTGCCGCTGCATCCATCGGTCAGGTCCACACCGCCGTGGCCCATGACGATGTGTCTGAAGCTGTCACCCCCGTGGTAGTCAAAGTCCAGTACCCTGGTGTTGCAGACTCCATTGATTCTGATTTAAATAACTTATTGATGCTTCTTACTGCTTCTTCCATTCTTCCAGCCGGCTTGTTCCTCGATAGAACTATTGCTAACGCCAGAACAGAACTCAAATGGGAATGCGACTACATCAGAGAAGCTCAAAACTTAATGAGATATAGAGAATTGATTGGTGATGACTCTGCTTTCACTGTTCCAAGAGTTTTCCATGGATTATGTGGAGAACATGTGTTGACCATGGAAAGAATGAGAGGTATCGAAATTGTCAAAGGAAACTGGGACCAAGAAACAAAAGATTGGATTGCTTCCAACATCATGAGATTATGTCTTATGGAAATCAAGCAGTTTAAATTCATGCAAACAGACCCTAACTGGGCCAACTTCCTTTATAACGAACAAACCAAAAAGATCGAATTGCTCGACCTTGGTGCTGCTCGTGATTTCAACGATGAATTCATCAAAGACTATGTCCATGTTCTTCGTGCTGCCGTCCGTAAGGATCGTGATGCAGTGGAACTTTACTCAAAGAAGTTGGGATATCTTACAGGATTGGAATCTCCACAAATGACCCAGGCCCATATTGATTCGGTCATGGTCCTTGGTGAAGCATTTTCTCCTGTTGATAATAAGGGTAAGGCATTCAACTTTAAGGACCAAACCATTACCGATAGAGTCAGAGAAAACGTGGGTGTCATGTTGAGCGAACGTTTAACTCCTCCACCTGAAGAAACCTACTCATTACATAGAAAGTTGAGTGGGGTCTTTTTACTTTGTTCTAAGTTGGGGGCTACTGTTCCTTGTGAAGACTTGTTCAGAGAAATTATCGGATATGAAGATTAAAACAACTCCATTTATGCAATGTTTGTGAACACAAGAAACTGAAACAAATCCTGAACTTTGAGGTTCTCTTACATCCAAAGTTCAATATTAATGAAAAAGTGTATGGAGTGGACAGTTTTAGAGTCCACTCTAAAGGTTCTACAGAACCACAATAATGGCACACGAAATAGTGCCCGGAATAATAATTTACGATTCATGTCCTTATAGAGTATTTACGATCTTGTGCATAGAATGATTAATCAGTAATGATGCCACAGACAAATCCCCCCTCCCTGTTCTAATTTGATGTAATTGTAGACATGACGCAAATATGACATTGTGCATGAATGTGACGTAAAAGTGACACATTCAACTGTAGCTTCTGCCACTTATCGGGCTTCAGCCTCTTTCCTATTCGGCACTAATAATAACTAGTCAGTGTTGCCAAGTACTACTGTGATTGTTTGATCCCCACTACCCCACCTTCTCCCTGGGTTATCAATCTAATGGTTATCACTCACGTGAGCACATCTGATAGTATCTACCAGGGCTACTGGTGATTGTACTGACCAGATCCCAAGCTGTTGGAGCCATTGCTACTGTTGGCACTATGAAAGATGCCACGGATCTCATGACCGAGGCCCCAGCAAAGAGACACCGGATGGTCGAACGGCAATCCTCAGTTATCCTTGCAAGCACTGGAGAAAGAGTCCGTCGCCCTGTTTCACTATCAACATCAAGTTTGGGCAGCACTCACACAGAAACAGACCCTCTACTCAGCCGACTGACCACTTCCAGCTCCAGCAACTTTGCCTCCCTCCAGAACCGATTCAATCGGGTGGTGGGGCCTATCTTAGCAGTCTCATCGGACCAGGTGTTTCAGAGTGTACTAAAATGTTCTATAGCATATTTTATAGCATCCTTGGGTGTCTACTGGACCCCGTTTGATAATTTGCTTGGTTCCACTGATTCAAAACATGTTGTTGCCACTGTGGCAGTGTATTTTCACCCTGCAAGGTCCAAAGGATCCATGCATCAAACCCTTCTATTTGTTATCATCTCGCTCGTATTCACATTCTCGGTATCTTTTGTATGTCGGGTGGTGTCCACTGTGTTTTTCAATCGAGGAGAAGACGAAATCTCCCATGCTATTGATGTTATCATTAGTTCGGTGGCCTTGGGTACCATAGCATTCATGAAAATGAGACATAATAAAGCCAATACCGCTTGTTCTTTGGCTTCCATTTCCATTGTCACCTGTATTGTGAAGGAGGGCAGTTTAAATGCCGCTAATATTCCCTTAGATCGTTTAAAGGCTACTTTTGATGTCGTGGTAGTGGGGTGTATCATTAGTGTCACCGTTTGCTACCTTGTGTATCCTGTCAGTGCAGTTGATGAGTTGCGAAAATCGCTAAATGACTCCTATAACATCATGTCTTCGGTATTATCACTAGTATCTCACCTGTTTTTAGAAGGAGCGAAAGCCGATCCTAAAAAAGACGTGGCTTTTGATAAACTTAAGAGCAATATTTCCCAATTAATGACTAATAATGAAGAGGCCATGTTTGAGCTTCGAGCAAAAGGTAGGGAAAAGGAGTGGGTGATTTTCAATGAGCTCGTAACTTCCACAATTGCCTTGACCAGACATCTACAGGCATTAAAAAGCTCTGCTGAAATGCAGTGGAAACTACTTCATGCAGACGATGCAGATGTAAGAAGCTTGGATAGCTTTAGAGATAATTGGTTGGAACAACCAGATCTCTCGGAATCACAAACATCTGATAACTCCACGCACGAACGTCTTTTTGATACGTTTGTATATTATCTTGCACCACCGATGAAGTCCTTTATATTCACCATCAAGGGAATTTTGGCAGAAATCCCATTTGAAAATTACAGTGATGATAGCCCTAATATTTTTGCAAAGACAGCAATTCTTCAGAGATCATTAAATGAAGCTATTAAATTATTTGAAATAAAACAAGCGCAAGCATTAGAAAAAGTTTATGACCAGGACGTTTTCATAGACGCAAACATTCCTTTTAAAGCAGACCAGGAAGAGGTGGCTGCATGCTGTGGGAACTTTGCATCATTACTAGGACTTTATGCTTCTGAGTTGATGGAATTTTTAAAATTATCTGAAAAGTATGAATATGCCAAAAAAGAACCAAGATCTTGGTCGTGGATCAAGTTTTGGAGAAGGAAGAATCATTTGGTATTTTCGGAAGAACAACGTCAGAGTAGTACTTTAAATGCTGCCTTATTGGATCTTCAAAGTCAATATAGATCCTCCAAAGTCAAAACGGTTCGAGAGATTTCTCAGGAAAAATGGTCATACCGATTATGGAAAGGATTAAAGATATTTAGAAATTCCGAAGTTCAGTTCGGTATACGAGTGGGATTAGGTGCATCTGTTTTGTCAGCACTGGCATTTCTACCACAAACAAGAGAATGGTTTAATCAATGGAGAATTGAATGGGCCCTTACGGTCTATTGTATTATGATGAATAAATCTTTGGGCGGTACCACCATGACTGTCAAGTGGAGATTCATAGGTACCTTTATCGGCGCATTTTCTGCTTATGTTATTTGGGTTGTAACCGATGCTAATGTTTATTCATTATGTTTAACAGGAATCATCATTTCAATTCCCTCGTTTTATATCATTTTATTTTGGAAAAAGAATAATCCATTTGGAAGGTTTATTTTGTTGACATATAACTTGAGTGCGTTATACTCTTATAGTATGCTTCAAGAAGATTCAGAAGATGGAGGTGAGGGTGGAGATTCACCAATCATTGGTGAGATTGCTTGGCACCGATTCTTTTCTGTTTCTATTGGTATCATCTGGGCATTAGTTATGGCGTCATGTTTCTTGCCAAATAGTGCTCGATCCAGGTTGAAAATGGGATTGACAACCTTATGGCTCAGATTGGGAATTATTTGGACATCGGGACCTTTGGATTATGATGCTAAAAGCAAAAGGTTGATTGGGCTAAAAGGAGAAGAAGGAGTTAACTTAATGTTGGCAGACTGTGAGGTTCTGCTTAAACAAGCACCACTAGAGTTCCGACTCAAAGGTCATTTTCCAGAAGAAACATACAAACGACTTCTCAAAAGTACATCTACCATTATTGATTCGTTTCAAAATATCAACCTTATGATCAAAGTCGATCCTATCATCAACTCCAATGAAGCATTTGTACTAAATTACATTGAATCCGAAAGAAGTGAATTAGAACACAGGATTTTTTTGGTGTTTTATACCATTGCCAGTGCTATGAGATTGGGGTTTCCTTTACCGAGTAAGCCAGCATCGACTGAACATGCAAAGGATAGGCTCCTCTATAAATTGAGTGAAATCAGAGGAAACTCGGAGGATCAGGTGAAGCTTACCAATGAAGATTTCATTTTGCTTTACTCGTATATCTTGGTTACTAGTACCATAACTGAGGAGTTGGATGTGATCATAGAGTTGACTAAAGAGTTATTGGGGGACGTGAAAGAGGATATTTTCCAATTAGTCTGACTAGACATAAAATTTTGCAGCAACAAACTCAAAATTGATAATTGTTGCAAAATGCGACACAAAAAAAAACTATGGGGACGTTCTATGGGGAAGTTGTAGTATATAGAAGAGCTGATACACTTAATACAAACATTGGAAACATGGCAAGTCCACATAGCTAGAATCAACGGTGTAGCTTACTTGTTTGGGGCTGGGATTACTAGTGGTAGAAAGTAAAATGTTCCGACACGTGGATCGTATCACGTGAAAGTCACACTACATGGTGATGACCAAAATCGCCATCATTTTTCCTATTCCATTATTATCCACCACTATGCCAGTGCTGTTTACACCCGAAGACCCCGTGGGGTTGGAGTTGAAGGCCAACTTGATCCAAGAGTTGAGGAATCGCTACAATACCGATGATGCGCCCGATATTGCCGAGTTCATAATCATCTTGATTGTTAGTAATAGATCAACGGTAGAAATCGCTCAAGAAGTCAAAGACACAACAGATATACCAATAGACGCCGCCTTCGTTGAAAGTGTGTTCCGTGAAATTGAAAGGATACAAAGTGTACATCAGGGGGCGGGCCAGCAAGGCCAACAGTCTCAGCAACCACAACAATCTCAGCAACCTCAACAATCTCAACAACCTGTTCAACAGCCTCAACTAATGCAACAATTTCAATCACAACCAGTGTCGGCATCGGTTGGACCATTGCCGGTTGCCACCGAGCCCAAGGTGCACTACGATTTCTCCCAAATTGCTCAGCAATCACAAGCACCAAGAGTAGATCCCATGGGGGGACTTCCGTCGATTCCTACTGGGCCCAGAGGACATAACAAGAGCCGAGACTTTGATTCCCGTAGCAAACAACGAGGAGGAATCCAAAAGAATAGTGTTGGAAAGAATACGGTTCAAAGACGAGCCCTTAATGCCCAGACCATGAATAAAGTGTTGGGAGAAGCCAATCCTAATGTCCATGTTACCAAATTCACTCTGAAACCATCCAAAGGAAGATGCAGCGATTTTCCCCATTGTAACAATAAAGAATGTGAGTTTGCCCATCCCACCAAAAACTGTTTTGCTTATCCAAATTGTACCAATCCTCCTGGTACATGTAATTTTTTGCATCCTGAAGAAGATCAAGAACTTATTGCCAAATTGGAACAATCCAAAAAGGAATTTAGGGAAAAGAAAAAGAACGAAGCTCTTTTGGCTCAAGCTACGTGTAAATATGGATTAGCATGTACCAAAGATACTTGTCCATTTGCACACCCAACCCCTGCAAATGGAACTGCCAAAATCGTCACTTTAGACTGGTGTCCTGCTGGAAAAGGATGCATTGATGTTGGCTGTGGCAAGGCACATCCGCCACCTCCATCGGCTAAACCGGTGGCTCCACCAAATCCCGACGTGGCGTTGGAACAATGTAAATTTGGTAACTTGTGTACCAATTTCAAGTGCCCAAGAAGACATGCCACATCCCTTGTTCCATGTCGTGCGGGTGCTCTGTGCAAAAGACTCGACTGTACTTTTGCCCATCCAATCAATGAAATCTGTCGTTTTGGTGCCAAGTGTACCAACAAAAATTGTTTGTATCAACATCCTGAAGGAAGGGAGATCCAATCCAATACTTGGAGCAAAGACTCAACCAGTACTTCTACAACGGATCGTGCATTTGCCGTACCTCAGGACCAAGTGATGGAGCAGGCGGTACAAGACTAGAAAAAAAAAAAATCAAGAGGTTTTTTATTGATGGGATTTTGTCAGAATTTATGTCATTTTTTAAGGGTTAGTTGGTGGAGAAAATGATTGGCTGGTGTTTCTGAACGACGATGTTATACGAATCGTTGGTTCATTTTGCTCATTTATAGTGTATAATATAAGTTTAGAGGTTTGACCTCTTTTTTTGATACAAAAACATTGTAGAGAAGTCTTGATTATATTATTATAAATATTTTAATTTTTAGAGACGCAAAATAATTTCTTACAATTCTGAATTGCTTGAGTTCGATACCTTATGTTTAGAGAATAGGTATAAATAGAAAGTAGGGATATTGTATTTGATCAATTCTGCACTCAAAATTGGGATGAAGAAAAGAACTCTTTTTGTTTATAGGATTCAATAATGGAAATTGAAGCCAACTTTAACCCGTGCAAAATATTTGTAGTGAACCCGGTATTTTTTATATAATTATTTTCCAGTATTGTAATAATTAATACGAGATAGGGTGATTTCAATAGACTTTAGACGTGGTTAATATGTAAAAATTTTGATTCAGATGTAATATTATGAATGCAAAACAAATTTGAATACACCAAAGTATAAAAATAATTACTATTGGTCATTTGAAGTTAAAGTAAAAAGTAACCATGGGAAGATAGAATCAGTTCAAAGGGCACATTTTATGGCACATGGACAGCAGATGGACATTTATCAATATTGATTACAAATAGTTTGGCTACTAAAAAATATTTGATAATTAATATATTAAGCACTAGCTAACTAGAAAACGCTTAGTATCTCTTCTTACCAGCGTGAGCTTCTTCAGCGTAGACATCCAAAGGAGATGGAGCCAAGGCGTTTTCAGCCCACAAGTTAGGGGTCAAGAAACCGTAGGTGTTACCAATAGCAACAAAAGCAGCCTTTAAGGTGTTTTCGGTGGTTCTGGTGGAACCAGAGGAGGTGGTATAGACATCTTCAACACCAGCCAATTGCATCAACTTCTTGACGGCTGGGGAAGCAACAATACCCTTACCTCTTGGGGCTGGGATCAATCTAACAGCAACGGAACCACACTTACCGGTGACCTTGGTTGGCAAGGAGTGAGGAGCACCCAAGTTGGTACCCCAGTAACCTCTTCTGATTGGAATGATGGACAACTTGGCGATAACAATGGCAGCCTTGATAGCGGAAGCAACTTCCTTGGCGGTCTTGATACCTAAACCAACGTGACCGTTGGAGTCACCAATGACAACAACAGCCTTCATTCTGGTTCTTTGACCGGCTCTGGTTTGCTTTTGAACCGATCTAATCTTCATGACTTCATCCTTCAATTCTGGCAACAACAAGTCAATGATTTGGTATTCCTTGACTGGCAAAGAGTGCAAGTAGATTTCTTCCATGGTGGAAATCTTACCGGCCTTCACCAATCTACCTAACTTGGTGACTGGAGTCCATCCTTTTTCTTCATCTCTTCTTCCTCCTCTTCTTGGACCTTTTCTGTTGTTTCTACCGAAAGATCTCTTTTCGGCTGGGGCAGCTGGAGCAGACATTTTTACTTCTTGATTGTCGGAATGTTACGTGGAAAGCCGGGGGAGGTGGTTTTCGATCGACGATGAAGAGGAAAGGTATTTGGTTGTGAAAATTTTCAGATTAGTAGTGGTGCGACAGGGTGGGGGAGTGGGTGGAAAAAAAACGAGGACGAAGAGGCAATGAGGGCTGGTGCCCTAGGTCACGTGCCTGGTGTTCCCGGTACGACATGGGTGTCGTGGGTCCAGATGTCGCGGGTGTAGGGGTCACACGCACCAGTAGCATGTGGTACTGATAAGAGACCACCTTAAGGGTGAGGTAGGGCATACTGGGGATGGTAGAATTGGCCAATTGGCGGGCGCAGGTGAAGAACCGGAGGTTCCAGACCGGTCAATCCCCCGATGTAGTGAACGGTGGGGAGGGGGGGATAAAGTATTGGTAGGATTGGGAATAGGGCCTCGGAATAACATTATTGCTGTGTAGCAATCTAACACCCCGGAATTCAAGTGACAGTTTTGCCATATAAAATCACGCCTCCCCCTGAAATTGTAAATTATCATTAAATTCAATCATCATGTCTTACGCCGATGCTGCTGCCTCCTCAGGTCCTACCGGGGCCGATAAATTGCCTAATCCACCAAAAGTAAAGTCCACTTCCGACCCCAGTGGCAATGTGGAAACTGTGAGCCCCAGCCAATTTGATAAATTGAAGAAGGAAGCCAAGAAGGAAGTCAATGACACCATCGACAAGAATAATGAAAAGGCCAAGGAAATCAATAAAGAGCTCGAGAGATTGGAAAGAGAGGGCAAGTCGTTCTTCAACAAGGTTGTAGAATCTGTAAAGGAGGGGGCTTCGCAATTGAAGTCGTACTTGGTTGGAGTTGAATCGGAAGTAGAGGCCAATTCCAATCTGGCAGTGTGCAAGGTGACGACTGAGCTCCAAAACCCTGTGGTTGTGGCCCAGGCCTTGGTTGGAATAACAGGAGCTGTGGCTGGTTACTTTGCTTACTTGGAGAGAAGAAGAATCAATACTGACAACAAGTTGGTTTTGGGGATCCATGCCTCTGTTATCACTGGTTTGGTTCTTGTTGACGGGTACTTGTTTAAAACTTACTACCCAAAGTATAAGAAGAATTGATTCGATGGTTACACAATAAGTAAATACGGGTGATGGTGACTTTAGCGGTTGCAACCGGTTGGTGAAGTTAATTCAAAAACGGAGACATTTTGGTGTTTTGGATTTCTTTGACGACTGCATTTACTGGTGTGGCTGAAAGGGGGCACTTTTATTGCTTGCTTATCGCACCCTGAAATGGCCGTTGTTATCGTGCGTCTTACCCAGGTGTACTTGGTGTGTGTGTGTGTGTGTGTGCGTGATGGCATACGGGACCCACCGGTTCTCAAACGTATTTAAAACAGTATATTCATATATAAGCATAATTATTGCAGTGTAGACTGCACCCTCGAGTACCAGCTGGAGTGTTTAGGGTGTTAGATAGGTGTGGTTTGTATTTTTTTGACCAATGAGAGGTTGATTTGAGGCATTCCGATGTGCCTGGGGATGTACGCGTCAAAAGAATGTAATTGAGTTATATGCAGACGCGGTGGAACCCCAAGCACCAAAACAGTATAACTAGTAGTGGCAGTTTGAACGAATTTTGGGGTAGGTGTGTTTTAGGGTGAGTTTGGTGCTATCATTCCTGAATTTTT
>JAKTXG010000068.1:0-73032 GCA_030561385.1 Suhomyces bribrorum | reverse complement strand
AATTATATATAATATGGAACTACCCCCCCACCTTGTAAAGGTGGGGGGGGGGGAAAAAAAAAAAAAAAAATAAAAAAAAAAAAAAAAAAAAAAAAAAAAAAAAACCCCTACGGTTACACTGAAGGGAAAAAAAAAAGAAAAAAAAATTTGAAAAAAAAAAAAAAAAAAAAAAAAAAAAAAAAAAAAAAAAAATTTAAAAAAAAAAAAAAAAAAAAAAAAAAAAAAGCAAATTCAGTATAATTGTCGTACCATCGAAAGATTTGATATCTATCAGGCAATTCCAGAGAGACCAGAGCCTAAACAAAACAACAGTGACATTCGGTGGACCCAGAAGATAAATTGTCCTGCTGCAACCGGTCCAAGACTGCAGCCGGCTTGCTGAAGACTCATCTATGGCGGATTGGCAATCGAGTCGAAACGGCATCGTGACCGTTTAATGCCTGGTGCTCTCATAAACGGAAATCGACATTTCTCCAGTTTCTTTATGATTACTGTTTAAGTTAACTCAAAGTATTCGGTGAAAAATTAGCATTTCTTCTGGCTTTGGCTACTGCAGCAGCTGCAGCAACTTGCAAAATACACTAATAGTTACGTTTCTATTTCTATTATTAAACTATGTACATGTCACCGTACGGCCGAACCACTTATATACGTAAAACTCTGTATTGTACTGTACTAGTGTAGAACTTTGGATCTCAAGCCGAAAAATTCTCAAGGACTCAAGTGACTCGTTTTGGCGGCAGGTTTGAATGGAGGTGATGATACTTTTAAAAGTATTTTGGATTTTCTCTAAATGACTTCTTGGTCCATTTGGGTACCCTATGGAGGTCCTTTCTATAGTCCTTGGAAGTCTTGCTGAATGTGGTGTATTTGTCTCTAGGACTCATTTCCGATTCCTTGGGCATATCAAACTTCAAGTGGTCGATCTTGGCATATCCGGTTTTTTCTCCGTCTTTCTTCCCTTCATGTTGAATTAATGATTGGTATAACACTTCGACGTTGGCATCGACAGCCTTCATTCTTTGTCTTAATCTGTACTTTTGTGGCACGGACAATCTGGGAGCAAACTTCCACAAGTAACCCCCACTTAAGGTGGGTGAAGATCTGAAGGCTCCAAGCATGGTGGTGGGTTGGTTAAAGTGGGTTGAAAAAATTCAGTTACATGGGGGTCGTGCGATGCCGGGTTTTCTTGGACTACCTGGTAGTACTAGAGCACCAATAACGACAAGACTGGGACGAGTGGAGGAAATGGTTCAGTTAAGTTGTACCTAGTATAGTGGAAGGTTGCTTTGTTGATTGGCTTGCTCTTTTTTGGCAATTTTTTTTTCAATTTTCTTTGCAATCTTTTTAACCTTTTTGGTCTTTATGGTCTTTATGGTCTTTATGGTCTTTTTGGTCTTTTTGGTCTTTTTTGCATTTTAAGCACAACTGTAGCTTTGGATTATTGATAGCTTGCTAGTTAAAATGAAGCAACAGGGTAGCTCCTGGGATTTTTAATATATATCCATCAAAAGTAGTGAAATGTGTGATTACTCTTGTACTTTTTCTGCGTTGATTACAGTAGGATCATCTGCTTTACTTATACCAGTTAGGTAATTTTCAAACAGCAAAATTCGAAATTGCATGGCTTCTATAGTATGGAAGCTTTATATTTTATCTCTTTCAGGGCTTTTTGGCCCCAGGTTTGTTTTCCAGCAACCTATTTGACCAGTGGAGTGGCTGCGAAGGGCATCCATACTACACATCATCAAATCCTGCGAATACAAAGATAATTGGATAGCACAACGTCCTTCAAGGTACTTTTTCAGTACAGCTTGAAGGACTTCGGGGGGGTCTAACGTGAAAAATAATTATCAGTATAATTTTATTTAAAATGTAATGATATATATTTTACTTATTCACCTGGTCTTTTTAAATAGGTAGGAATTGGTCGATCTAATGTGCGAACTAAAATTCTCAGCTTTAAGAATTTGATGGCCATAATTGTCTAAAAATTAGTCTAGATTGGTCAGAATGGTATAGATTCTATTTACACTAGAATTTGATGGCCGTAATTGTCCAACAATTAGTCTGAATCGGTTAGAATGTTATAGATTATATTTGTGCTAGAAATGAATGGTGAGATCTAACGAGATTTCGTGTGGATTCGGGTAGTAGAAAATTGGTGATTAATGAGAAATTACCAATTACATGAAACAAAAATGGTCCTCCTAATAACCCACGGTTGTACCGACGAATGTACCAAGAATTGGAGTAGTCCACTTCAGAATACCTCTTGGTGACTCTTGCGACCGAGGACTTCATTGGAATTGCCCCTTATAGTACCAAAAAAAATAAAAAAAAAAGGGGGGGGGGGGGCATCAAGCACAAGGCTTCATTAACTAAACTTATGGCATTATGTTTGTTTAACAATTATTACAAACCGATTAGAGTTGGGATATTTAGCACTCCAAAAACAGCATCTCGAATTCTCTCGGTGGCCAAGCTGGCTAAGGCGCGAGACTGTAATGATAACTCAGAGTAATCTTGAGATCGGGTGTTCGACTCACCCCCGGGAGATTCTTTTTTTTGGGGGCATTTGTGAACTGTAATTACGCATTCGAAATTAACTTTTGTTATCTGTACATTCTTGTATGAATGAAACTATACTATTGTTATTTACAATAGCTGGATCAATAGAAGGTTGACATTGATTGGATTGGCAGAGCCGGAGTTACCGGTGTCTTGATCTGGCCACACAAGGCTGAAAATATAATAGGGATACTTATCTCTACAAGAATGCTTGGATAATACCTCAGCACAATAGTCCCACAATCCAAGAAAATAAAGGAATGTGGAGCCGGGTTAGCGGATAGATAACAATTTATCAAATGGGGTGACCACGACATTGGGTTTCACTTTAGCAAGGGTGTGATGCTTGGGATCGGAATTGATCAGCGAAGAAGGTATCATATGAGGTGGGTGAAATTTTTTGGAGATGGCATAGATACGCGACATTTAGGAGGTTATCTTAGTAGTATGGACAAAAAAAAAATACAGTATCAAAGTCCATCATATTTTTACCCTTCCCCCCCCCCACAATGTAATCATAGTGATGAAGTAGCAACCACAGTGGGTCCAATAGTGAAATATTTACTAACAACAGAGGCACCAACTGCGGCTTTTACTGAGCCATAGAAACCCAAAACTTGAGGCTTTTACGGGGAGGCTTTTTCCCATACTGAGGCATAAATAGCCACTAGTATTAAATAGCTCATCCGAAATTGAATTAACGATGCGCTTTGATAATGTCAAATCGGTATCGGGCCCCAAAGTAGGCGGCTGGAGTCAAAAGGATGGTATTGGTCAATTCCAACCCCACAATTCGGACTGCGCACACCCATTATTGACAGTGTGATCGGGTATTGTTGGCACTCGAAACCTCTCATATCAGACAACCACCATAATAGGAACCACCGAATCCGGCCCGGGAAATAGGTTGGGGCAAATAGTGAATAGGAGATCTCCAACACAACAAAATAGGCGATCCCCACTTTGCTCAGGTGATGAATTATAAACTATAATTCAGAGGGTATATGCAGTCGGTGCTGGCTCCCGATACTGGAGTGGGCTTAGGTAAGCACACAGTGAAATCTAGTGGATGTTCTGGATGTTCTGGAACTACAACTCAACTAATAAGAAATATGACTTATAAAATTCTATAAACAGCAATATATGTAGCTAAACCCGTAGCCAAAAAAACACCCAATAAATAAATCCTCGTTAAAACATAATCGGCATAAAAAATACTATCTACAAGCATGCGGTTAACCACTTTCTGTAGTTGTGACTCGTAGAAGGAATACTACTCAATAAATCATTACTACTGGTATTGGAAGTGGTGGCTAACGCATAGTTCGTATTGGATTGGACTGAGTAATTCAAGTCGAAGTAGTCGAAGTCCGGAGTGGAATCGGTGGAGTCCACGGTTTCAGTGCTGGTGTAATAGTTGGAAGGTAATAATAATGGAGATTTGGATAAATCTTGCGACAGATGGCCGTTGCTGTGATAAAGGTTGGGAGTCAACAATGGTGACACCAACTCTTCGGAAGACACGCTGGGAGTGGCGTTTTCTTCATGACGATGTATTATATGAGATGACTGTTGTTCATCTATCGTTTTACACGATTCCGAACAGTAGATCGAATTGTGGGAACACAATTGATCACAAGTTATGCAGTAGTTATTGAAGGCCAAGTCTGACATTGGGATGATTCGACCTGTAATGTATATGTGGCTAGATGATAATGGTAATTATCTAAGAGTATGATTTTGAAGATTCAGTAGGTGGGATTAAAACAGCGGTTAATCATATTTATATATTTCTGTTGCAGTAAATTGTGGTGTATGTGCGTAATTTGCAGTGTTTAGCAACAAGTTAAAAAAATTCTCTTCTTCCTGTTATGAAGGGTGTTTTTAGGCGCCTGGGTTTATACGTCACTTACCGGTTTTGCATGTTTGGGAAATTCCTGGTCACGAAGACCTCGAGTTTTATGTAAGTGCCGCAGACAACACCTCTACTAACCAAGGGGGCCATGTTTCTCCTCTCTACACGTGTTATTACCACCGTGGGAACTAGGTTAGTTACTTTGGTGAAACTTCCCCCGTGGTGTGATGGTGGCTAATTGTACCACCGTGGTGCAGCCCCCACGAGTGGGAACGTGGTGAAACTGGTTGACTCCACCACAATTGCGGTATATCTACTTACCAAGTGTTTTGCTTTTGCTATGTGTGTATATATCCTGTAAAGCCACCATACAAATCCCTCCCAAAACTGAGGTGGTTTGCGTTTTTTATGTGGTTGTATAGGTTGTTTTTTTTTAACCACACCTCTGGTTGCTGGGCCCAGAACAGTTTTTGGTTTTTGCTCCTCCCATATGCCATATTGTGCGAGTGGTTAAAGCGTTTTGACCTCTACATCTGTACCAATTATGGGGTTATCCGGGACAACCGTTAACCGTTTTTATTGGGGCCAACTGGCCAATTCTAGGCGGTCACTGGAGTCTAGACGGTTGAGTCCTGAAAAAACTTTTTTCTAAGTACAAATGTAGAAATTACTGTGCCGATGGATAAGTGCATAGTGCACCTTGTAACCTACTAGGATCATCATTGGGGCGACGACCTACTGAGATGGATTCTGGCAAATTTTTCACCTAGCCTAGTGGCGTACTGGAGCAGTTACCAACGGTTTGCAAGCCGCACCAGTAAAGAGTTGGGTTGGTTCTACAAGAAACACCTCTCCACAGACCAGATATCGAGCTACATCCCACGATAGTGAAGGTTTTGGGCTTCACAACATATCATAGACTATTGTTAGATTCCGTATATTCCATTAGCATGTGAGCACAGAAGTGGTTGCGGTTGAAGTAGTCGATCCAGATCTTCGCAACTAACCATTAGAGGCCGCGCTAACCAGAATTGTTGCTACCCGCTAAACTCCCAGCGATCCTTCATTGGATGGTTATATGACATCACCGCCTATTTTGGTCACCTAGCTCCAGCTTGCTCTAACTCGCTCTTGGCTTGGGTTGGCTTGGGTTGGCTTGGGTCGGCCGGGTTGCCCGGTTTGCCCGAAGGTTCGGTGTGGCCAGGTCAGGGCAGGATGGGCCACTTCACTGGCCAACACACCACACCCCTGGTATCCAGAAGGAGGAGGAGGAGGAGGAGGAGAGTTGGAGAAACACTAAAGATGTGACATTTTCTACATTCAGGCCCGCCAGCCCAACATTATCCCAGTTAGTTTCCCAATTATATCTGGTAGTGACTAATTTAGGAGCAATAACTCGGTAATGTAATATCTAAACTCTGTTTCCAGCTACACCCCGCAAAATAATGATCTCGGGGACAATAGATCCACCAAACCAGTGCCGTGGTGGCCCCACTTATCCCCTCTTTGCCAGTAGTAGTTTGGGGTCACTCCCACATCTGGTCCGTTGGTCCTAGAACTTAGTGACTGGCTTTTCTCAGACAATAAGCAACGAAAACGGGAACGACTTGGTCTTGGCCACAACTGAAGGCAACTTGGTTAAAAAAAATATACATATATATTAAAAAAAGAAAGTGTCTGTCCTCTTAGCACAGGTATGACCCCACAAAAATGACACTCTCGCTAATAGGTTGCAGTAAGCTTTATACTGATAGATCGGTTTAGTCCGTACATTTGAACGGATCCTCTTTTTCTTCATACTAGCGAGGGAGCCTAGCTTGAGTGAGATCTCCGATCCATTCTCACACTACCAGTCAGAGGAGATCAGCGTGTTTTGAAATGACTCCTGCTACTTTGCTGTTCCATCTGTTGGCGCGCCAAATAGGTCTCCGAAACCCTGAGATCTAAATTGTAAAAATTTTCGCTCCATTTGTTCACTTGCAGGTTAATTTCCCATTTGAGAAGTTCTCCAATCCTGAAAAGAGAGAGGTCTACCGCAACTATGCTCGCACCGTAAATCCGTTCCAGAACCACCACAGTTTGTCATGGTACAGTCGTTGTGGTGGTGGTGGTTGTGGTGGTGGTGGTAAGTGTGAGCTCTGATGTCAATGGCCACAACCTTTCAAATTCCACTGTCCCAAAATAAATCCATGTGTGTATGTGCTACAAATAATTGCCCCTGGCAATCCAAGGGGAACTTGACGAACATATACGAAGCTAGTTACCATATGAAACCTGGTGAATTTTTTAGTTTTGCAAAAAATCTACAAATTCGTTTAAAAACTGTTACCAGTTCGTTTCAGCTTCCTGATTACAAATGATCGTGGTACCGTACCATTTCAGGTCCAATTTCAGGTCCCGATCCGATTACCGATCAATGTCCTGGTTCGGTTGATCGTTCCAGGTGTTGGCAAAATACATACCAACTGTAACATACTGCCATTTACCGTAAACTCCACAGTTTTAGTCTATTCTCTTCCTGGTTAATCGGTCTAACTGAAAATGCGAAAAGTTTATTCCTTTTTCCTCATGGGCTATGCTCGCTACATTTTACTTAGATAAGATTTGCAGGTTAATCTTTGGTGATCTAGACTGGATTTACAGTTACCACCATCAGCTAGTTATATTTCAGAATTGGACTAGATTTACTGATAGGTGTATTTAGGTGCAAATACGATTGGGCCCACTATAGGCCACAAATCCGCAACAAGAAAACTGCAAAATAGGGTGACCAATTGACCCAAGTTTGGTCAGGATTACCTCACGCGGTTTCAAGTGGTTGTTTTCGGTATATTTACACTTGTCATAGTGATATTACATAGTCTCACACTTAATATACTCTAGCAGCTTGTAGCCTAATATAGCAGTTGTAAAATACAGTATGGCAACGACAATTATTTAGCCACCCCTCTTGTCAATAACATTATACCTTGGTATCAATTTAATTGGTGGGTTTTACATTTATGGTGGCCAGGTGCCTTTTGCGTTAACTCCGAAAGGTGTTGGTCGGTCCAGGGAAACCACCCTTATGGCTACCACACCAATCGATCCTAGAAAGGCAGGTACTGCGAGTTTTACCAGAGTTACTAAATACACTTTGACCGACATGCCACAGCCAACAACTTCGAGCTAGATCTACAAATATCTCTTACCGTAGTTTTTATGCGCAAAAGCGATTTGGTGCTTATTCACTACAAAAGTGAAATCTAAAATAACCTCACAAACAGACCCACAAATCTCGTAGTTACCCAATGTATTCGGTGTCGATATATTCAATAGATAGTCAGCCAAGCGAACTTCGAATCCTAAAAGTTCATCCCTACCAAAAGACCACTCCTTCCACTCGCACCAGATGGAAAAGAAAAGAACTCGGTTGATATGCCCAGAATTCAATAAAGCAAAGGTGCATCGAGTAGTATCATCGTACATTTGATGACCACTATAGGCTATGAAATGGTAGTTCACAATGAGCCCTTAAACGGTTCTATTAATAAATTCACCATACACCTCCGCTTAAATAGTCCCGATACGAAAGCCTCAGGACTGAAACTCAAACAAAGTGGCTCACCAAGCTATTCAATTTCTTGCCAATTCACATTCTCTACTAATAGACACTCACTTTCATTGGAAATCGCTCCTTTTCGTCAGAGCCACTGAAGTCTCCAATGGGCCCCCAGCCATTTTCAAAATGACCAGGCCTGGGCTGAGGCTATGCTTTAGACAATTTCTAAATATAGTGTAGCAGTGAATCATATCCAGTAGTTTAGTATATATCGCATATTCTTCAACTAGGTAGGGCGAATAAATTAGCGGGAGCGACTCAACAAGAAAGTTCATCAAGTTCGAAGCTTTTGGTCCAGGCCAAAATGTCCATAACAACCTTATTAGGCATAATATCAAATTGTTAAAATTCATAATCAATTTATGCCAATTAACCCCATTGAGCAATCAAATTTGCAACTGCACCACCCGATGAATGCAAATTAATATGGAAATTGGAATCAAAGACAAATTTCCCCATGAAGCTATTCTATCACCTGGTTTTGGTAAAGCCCTCAGAATCATATAGATAAACCTGATTGGTGGCTTGTTGAAGGTGATTCACGAGGAATTGAAATTGATTTGTCATGGGAGGGGGGGGGGGGTGTCAAGATCTGATTTGCCTACATTCCCGTTGATTTTGGTAGTTTTCCCCTAAGAGATCATGAAAAATTATATCATGTTCACACCGTCTTAAATTTGTATTTCAATTTTTTCAATTTCTCTACATCATCGTCTATTCTTGTATACCACCACTGAAACAAAACAAGATTAGCAAGATTAATGGTGGGCAATAAGTAATATGCCTTTTCAAGCGACCATCCTGAACGGACATACGAAAAAGCAAGTTGTCCGCAAATAAAGCCATTGATGATAGTGATAGCAGTTGGCATCTGCGGCAGTACCACGCGAGAAAAATCACCTATATTGATAAGAGTAAGTACATTTGAAAGAAGCATGAGCACAAACCTCAAGTGAGCTCTGGCCGGCTTTGCCTTTTGATAATGATGTTCCAAGTACATCAATATAGGGATCTGTACTAGAACCACCAACGATAACCAACGTTTGTGGGAGTTGTAAGATTCGACATTCTCAGTTGAAAGATGATCGATCAACGAGGTCTGGTCGTCGTAATCAAGATACTCGCTTGACGATCCAAGGACCTGCTTGTCGAACTTACGGAGTCGCGACATCAACTAGGAGTAAAAGTATAACAGGTGAACCAGACGGAACCTTATACCAGTGGTGGTGGGGTCACGGGCGGCTACACGTGACGAACCAATCACCAATGGTGTCACGTGACCATTCTAGTGAAGGGTCTAGAATCGGGCAACAAGATCACAGATCAAAGAGCCAGGGGTGGCATTAGGGGAACAAGCCAGGCCGGAAGTCGGCAGTATGACAGGAGACCGGGAGCAGGGCCATTCCGAGGGGGAAGGGGGGGGGGAGAGGAGGATGGGGTTTGACGTGGTGTTTGATCAATGGGATCACAAGGGATCAACTGATCTTTAATTGGCCTAGAATTATACCAAATAGTCTGAAAGTAGACAAAATGGGTGATTGGTAAATGCATCACAAGGAGTAAGGCTAGAAAAAATAACTTAAACCTAAACAAAACAACGCGCACAAAACAGGTGGTAAGGATTGTTGTTGCCAACTGGTATCAAAAGGATTATCGACTAGAAGAATTGGAACAAGAAGGCTCATAACGCAAATATCACCGGTCATACGCCCAGTGCCTGAAATATTTTACCCTCAGGTTAATGAATGTCGATTTTGGGACGGAAGTTGACGTTTCAAGTGGTAATTTGTTCGATACATGCCAATCATAGCAATTTTCCACTTATCTGATTGGGCACTATAGAATGGTGTTATGGTATTACGGAATTACCGTATTATGCCAATAGTGCCAATAGTGCCAAGTATGGCCTTCCCCCCGGTGATTATGGTCCCACGGTACGACGATCGTCTACATATCCCTAACCTGAAACAAATGCCATGGTACCCTTTTTGGAGATGACGATGGGATGGGTGTGGTCAGATGCAGGCGGCGATGGCAGGCCTCGTCCATGGCCCAAAGACCCAAAAGACCCAAAGACCCAGACACTAATTGGCCCAAAAGGCCCAGACACCAAATGGCCCAAATGGCCCAAATGGCCCCAATTGGCACCGGCACGCCCTTCACCGCCCCAAGTGGTTCTATGTTCTCTGGTCTAAAACGATGGTTGTTAGACGAAGCACGCACGGCGTCGCCCCAAGTAACTCCATTACCCGATTGAAGGCTGTTTTATGAAAAAATGTCATAACAATGTGGGTGCGTACGATTACATAAGCGTTTTTTCTTTTCTACCTCCTCTGGTCTTTGTGTCACATGTCTCCATATCCACCATTTATCCCACCCAAAAAATCGCCAATTTGTATATATTTGTTACCAACGGCATTATCAACCCCCCCATACGCCCTTTTTTTTGTATTTCCACCTTGGGATCCCACCACCTGCTCAGCACACAGCTTCCTTCCCCTGCAGTATTGGTGTCTTCCTTTTTGTATACCCCTTTACCGCCCCCTTTTGTTTGATTTTGGTCCTAGTAACCCTCAACAACGTTTTCCTCGGTTACCAGACGGTTCAGACGGTTCCTGCCATCGGAACCTGTGCCTATACTTTTGAAAAAGGACCTTGCTTACTGCCTCGGCCTATACTTTCGTTTTTTAAATCCTCGGGTCCTAATTATATGAGTGGTTCATAAATCACCGTTATTTCCATCTTCTTATCAGAACCTGCCTTTTTCTTTTGACTCTTTCAAAGGATCCTTCTGACTCAACGCTAAAAAGAACTTCCTTACATTAGTTTGATTTTCTTTGCTTTTGTTCTAACTACAGTCTTTCTTTATCCACTCGTTTAATTCATATTCAAATATGTTACCCAACATCAAAACATCTTTGGTTTCTTCCTTATACGTCTTGTCGTTTGTTAATCAAGTGCTTGCGGATTCTTCCTCATTCTCCCAAGTACAAAGTTCTTCCGACCGTCATGCCAGAACTTCGTCCACTGACAATATCCCTTCTCAAAATGACCAGGGGTTTTCTTCGTCTGGACGTACCACTCGTGATCCCCTGTTATTTGCTCCTACCCAGCAAGATACTCATGACTTTGCCAATGGGGACTCTTCAACCGTGAATCCTGGAACCTCTTCTACTAAGAGAAATGTTTTCGACAATTCCGGGTTTTTCAATGGACTTTTCCCTCATTCTTCTTCAATCTCCAACGATAACAGCCCTTCCTCGACTGCAAATGACGGATTTCCCTTCTCGTTCCCTACCTTTAGTCCATTTGGAACCAGTGAACCCCAACCTACTACCGATTCTCCAACTCCAACCCAAGCTCCATCTACTCAAACCCCCGATGATACCACCACTTCTCAAGGTTCCCCAAGTACTCCAAATACCCCAAGTACCCCAAATACCCCAAGTACCCCAAATAACCAAGAAAGTTCACCAAAGGATACCACCACTTCTCAACCTACCACCACCCAACAAACTACCCCTCCAACTACTGAACACACTGAACAACAAACCACCTCTCCCACTACTCCTACTGAACAGACTTCGACGCAACAACAAACCACCCCTACCACAACTTCTACTGATACCCCTACCAGTACTGATACCCCAAAGATATCGTCACTTTTACCTCCTGCTTTGCCAGTGAGTTTTTCTCCTGAACAAGAGACCTCAACACCACCAGCAACAACCAGTTCTACTTCTTCCACTAATACCCCTACTTCTGATTCCACTTCTATTGTCAAACCATCCACTTCAGAACTCCCATCTACTTCGGATACCACCCTGTCTGCTACATCACCAGCTACTTCATCACCAGCTACTTCATCTCCAACTTCCACCCCAGCCACTTCTGACTCTACTACTTCTTTGGTCACTCCATCATCTTCCGAGATTGTTTCCAGTTCAACCACTGATTCTAGTTCGTCTGCTGTATCATCTCCCTCCGTTCCAGAGTCTTCTGTTTTGGATATCACCTCAAGCTCCTCGTCTTCCACGGTGGTGCCAGTCACTTCTGAGTTGAGCTCAGCTCCTGTGACTTCCAGTGCTCCTTCTCCAGTAACTTCTGCCGAGCCACTGACCTCACCAACCTCAGATTCGACTTCCTTGATTGCTCCAACTTCGCTGGAATTGACTTCTGAGATTCCAAGTACGTCTCCTGTGACTACTTCAGTGGTAACCCCAACTTCATCCGAATTTTCTTCGGTTGTTCCAGTTTCTTCCACCATTTCAACTCCAGACACATCAATTATTAGTACTTCTGAGATTGTGTCTTCGGCCCCAGTACCTTCTTCGGTTGAAACAACTCCGGTCTCTTCGTTCGAATCACCAGTCACCTCTTCAATCGAGTCTTCCAGTGTTTCTGAAGTCACTACCACTCCAACTACTTCTGAAATTCCTACTAGTAGTTTTGTTGCCCCAGTCACTTCAAGCATCTCTGATGTTGTCAGTACTTCCTCAGTCCCTACCAGTTCTGAAATTCCTGCTGAATCCACCTCGTTGACTAGTGAATCGTCGCAAGTTGTGGTTACTCCTTCCAGCTCTTCAATTCCTTCAGAAATTGTTTCAACTAGCGAAGTTCCTTCCACAAGTGCTTCACCATCTACCACTCAACAAGAAAGTAGCACTGCAACCCAGTTGGTACAATCTTCGTCTGAAACCTCTACCTCATCAGCTGCTGTTGTGTCATCGGTTGAGAGCACTTCAGCCTCTTTGGTGACTGCTTCAACTATTTCATCTCCTCCTCCTACTACCACGGAATCACCTACGTTGGTTACTCTTCCTCCATCCACTTCTGCAACTACTGGCCCAACGACCACCAGTAATTGGTTACCAAGCACTTTGATAGTTGAACATACTACCTCTGCTGCTTCGGGAACTGACACCATTGCTAAGGCCACTGCCACTTCCACCGAAACTTCAGGTTTACCAAAAGCTATTAACCCAGCCACTACTTCTATTCCTGGTAGTGATTATGAAATAGTTTACATTGGGTTCAAGTCAGAATTGAATTATCCATGGATTGTCTCTCATTCTCTTTCCTCGGCACAAATCTTCCAATACTTACCTCAAGTATTGACATATCCATTTTCATCATCGGATGACTATAAGGATGTTTCCGTCAAGAGATTGATTCCATTCACTGCCGATGGTATTCCTTATACTATCACTGTTGCCGAAGTATATTTCCCATCTGGATCGGTTAAGGCCTTGGGTGGGTTAATCTTGGATGCTGATTCCCTTTTGTACAGAAACCCACAACCAACATTGAATTCTGTTGCTGCTCTTATTGATAGCAGAATTCCATTGACTGGATTGGACACATCGGGCGACTCGGCGAACGGTCCTAATTCTTCAAATGGTGCTCTGTACAATGGTGGTATTGATTCTGCTTCATCATCTGGAGTAGTTGATAAGGGAAGAATTTCCGGAATTACCATTGGAGCAGCCGCAGGTTGTGGTTTGTACATGACCTTGATGGTGATGATCTTCAAGAGATACAAGAAGAATTCTAATAATATCGAGTTACTTCCATCTGATTCCGAATCCAATATTGGGGTCCAATCGAACAATTTGACCGTCGAATCTTCGGCTGGTGTTTCCACCATGTTCAATAGATTAACTGAAAGTTCTTCAGGTGAGCACACAGGATCACCGAGAAATGTTCAAATCTCCGAACCGGTTCAAGCTTCCAATTCATTGGGTTGGAATTAGTCAATCATGTACTTTTTAAATCAGTACCTATTCAAATGGTATAACTTTTTTTTTTATCATAGTGGGCAACACAAACAATGTTTTATTTTTGATTGAAATACCTGCTTCTTTTCAACAATATAATGAACTATAGTTGTGGTAGTGTATCAACTTCAGAGTCAAAAACGTTTTGGACAATTTGAAATGACAATTGTTATGTGATAATTGGGAGCAACTAAAGCTTGTTGTGTTGCAGGTATGACAACCATAAATTGTAAATCCAAGTGCCGGATTCCGTTTTGTATAATTGATTAATAAAATTATTTACGATATAAACAAGATGTAGAAATCGAACAACGTAGTACAATCGGTGGCACTGGTTGTCGATCACGGCATTTCAAAACCAAAAAAAAAGGTCTTTAATTAATACTTATACACGATTAATTTACCAAACTTAATAGGCAAACTGGTTTTGGGAGGTTGTCAAAAGTACGTAGATTTGTAGAATTAAAAATGCTTAGGCAATTATAGAAGAAGAAACCTCTAAGACTCACCAGGAAAGGTACCAATATACTCCCACAAATCATTCACCAAATTACCAGCATCCTCATCCAACACCTCAGCCAAATCGTCTACGAGACTGGTCTTGCCGTCCAAGTTGTTGGCATTCAAATTTTCATTGATGGCACCAATTAAATCCTCATCTTTTATCCCCAAGTACTCTTCGACCAATTCTACGATCTTTGTCTGCAATTTTTCCATTTCAGCAGGAGCAAGCTTGGAAATGACGATTTCTAGAGAAATGGGCTCCAGTTTTTGTTTCTTTAGAGTAGCCATAAACTGATGTGCTTCCTGGGCCGATTTTGCTTCGCTGAGCTCGTTTTCTCTATCGAGCTTATCCTGGGCTTCTTCCAAGGAGCGTTTATGAGTCCTTATTTTCAAGTACTGAGAATGGTCGGTGTTGTACATTCTAACCACACTGTTATCCAGCAGTGAAATGTCTTGTATGTATTTGAATTTGTTATCGATCAAGTCGGTTTCGTAGTTTTGTAGTTTGTTTAATTTAGTTTCGAGATTGGCCTGGTCCTGCTCCAACTTGGACATTTGTGCCAACTTGTCTTGATAAATCAGGTCCAACCTGATGTCTTCTTGTTCCTGCAAATATTGTTCATATTGTTGGTCATTCATATTTTCATGTTCTTCAACAGGAGGAGCTTCCACCGTGGGGGTATCCATGTCGACATCACCATCCTGAACGCCCTCGAAGATCTGCTTGAGTCTTTCCTTTGTTTTTATTCTTTCTTCCTCGATTTCCTTCTTTCTGATCTCCCGTTCAATAATCAACACTTTTGACCGAAACTTGATGATATCCTTGACTATCATTTCCTTCATATTATTGGGCACATCTATCAATTCGTCATTATCGACCTTATACTTGCTGTAGTAGTTCAAAACCGCATCCAAGTCGTCGGCCTCCGACGCGTTCAACGTCTTGTTGGTGGTCAACACATGGTCAATCTGTGATGCTAGATTCTTGATTTCCTCCAGGCCTGCTTCCACTTTGTCCATATACATTGTTGCCGCAGGGTCTATATGGAGTTGGGCTCCTTTGATCAATTGGCCAAGGTTATCCTTGAACGAAAGGTAAAACCGCTTCAAGTCTCGTAAATGCTCAAACCTGATATACACCATCCTGGTATCTATGAACCCATAGTCCACCCGGGACCAGGTGTATGGATGGGGGATCAAGAAGTTAAGGATTTTTTCCACCGCGATACTTTTCAAATTAGGAAAATTTTGAATGATGGCTAATGTCACTTGATGCTTTTTGTTTGTAGGGATAAAACTGGTGATATCGACATACTTTTGGCACACTTCATTGTGGTGTTGCTCCACTTGCTGTTGGTTGGAATTGGCGATCTTCCGCTCGAGCGACTTTTTGCTGAGGAGCTTCTGAGTATTGGACGCCACAATCCCGCTGACATCGATGGCACTGAACGTGGGGACCACTGGCTTGACTTGGGGCTCTATCGACGGTTCCAACGACTGGACTGGTTTGAGTAGCGATACAAGCTTGGACCCGCTAGGAAGGGTGTAGGGAGCGACGTTTGAAATATCGGGCATGGCGGGGAAATGGAGAACGAATCAAGGGTTCGGTTAGGGCGGGTGGGGCAGCTGTGGACGCAAGCAAACTACGCTCAGCCGTATAAATCAATTTGCAATTGGCACTGGTTGCATCATCAACTCATCAGTCGCACTTTCTAGTATCAACCATCAAAAACCAAACCAGCAAAACCACAACCAACCAGCAAAACTAGCAAAAAACCATAGAAAACTACCAATTACACAACCACCAACTACAAAACTACCAACTACAAAACCGCCCAATACCCAATGTTGGTGCTCCCCACGTTCGACAGCGGGCTCAGTTCCAAGGGCCCGTTTTCGCCGCTCAAATCGGCCATCATCTCCAAACAATCCAGTATCGAAGCCTGGGATGCTTTGTTCAATGCCTACCAACAAAAGATCGAAGAAGACCCCAAAAACCCGGACCTAGCCGCTGATGTCAACAACTGGTTCCTGGCATTGTTAGCCAGATTCCCCTACTTGAGCGAGCACTGGCGGCTTTGGCTGCTTTTGGAGTATAAGATGCTGGGAGTGGACGCTTCTATCGATGTGTTGAGCCGCTCGGTGCAAAGTCACCAGTATTCCATCGATTTGTGGGTAGATTACCTCAGTGCATTGATATCTCAGTATGAGGCGGCTCCCGGAGATGACAAGTTGGTTTTTTTACGGGCTCAATTCCAAAGGGCCATCGATTTTAATGGCCAGCAGTTTTCTTCTCATCCTTTATGGGACAAGATCATTGGCTTTGAGACCAAACTCGACCCCACTTCGTCTTATGTTCTTGATATCTACAAAAAAGTCATCCGAATCCCTCTTTACCAGTATGCACAATATTATAAACAGTTTGTGGAGATAAACAAAAATTTCCAGATGGCAGACTTACTTGAAGAGCATGAGATCCAATCTTACCTCCAAAAATTCAACAAATCGTCCATCAAGGAGCTATCTTTGATAGAAAAGCACCAGATCATCGACGATTTCTCCTTTACCGTTTTCACTTCTACTCAACAAGAAGTCAATACCAAATGGACTTTTGAGTCCTCCATCTTTGTACATAATTTCGATTTAAACAATGCCAACCCCGACGATAACGGTGACGAATTGAAAAACTGGCTTGCTTACTTGGACCACCAAATTAACCTCCCCAATGGATCTCCTAATCAAATCACAACTCTTTTCGAGAGATGCCTTGTACCACACTGCTTAAACCCGAAAGTCTGGCTTAAGTATCTTGCATACTTGAACAAAAATGATCCTGAAAACCTCAAGCGTGTTTTTCACCGTGCCATCCACACTTTTGTGCCGTTAACCCATAATTTCATCAGGTACAACTATGCCAAGTACCTTATTAAAACCGAGTCGATGGACGCAGCAAACCAGTACATGTTTGAGTTGCTCCAGCTACTCAGCAATAACCACATGAAGGAACAGTATTTGGATACGTTGGCTCAGATCTTGGAATTCTGGCAAGCATTATCCCCAGACTTTGAAGCAATATGTTTGGAGCTCATCGAGTCCTTTTTTGGCAACCCCAAGAAAAGAAAAACCGACGAACCCGTTCCTCACCCCGAAGTTCTGGGACTATCACCTCTTCTCACCAATGAAGGGGTTTGTGTGGTAATTAAATTCTATTTGAATTCTGTCTCTGACCCTAAGGTGATACGACAGTTCTACAACGAATATTCCCGCAAAACGGTCATAAAAAGCTCGGTATTTTTTTGGAAATATTTCATAGAGTTCGAAGGAAGCCAAAGAAATATGGTCAACTTGGGCATTATTTTCCATTACCTCAAGAATCAGACCCAATTGCCAAAAATTGCCATGGATGCTATTGTGGAAACTACCTACGATATAGTTGGAGCCAATTTGACCACAATTTATGGTATAAATTCTAATTTGGATAGACTATTAATAACCAAAGATTCGGAAATCTCTAATTCTTTGGTTGAAAATACTTCTGCGAGACTAAGATTAGCAGAGAATAATTATATTATCAGACAAATCGAAGACCTGAAAACAGCAAAATACAATAATGTGGTCAATAAGGAAGACGAGTTGATGAGAATATTGAGGAAGCATGTTACCAACCCGGGAATATTCATTGACGCAACCCCAGATATAACCAACAAGTTGATGGATCAACGTAATAGAATCAAGCTCAATGACCCAAATTTAGTTGTTCCTCCATTTCCTAATTTCAAGAACGTGGAAAAAGCTAGTTTGCCCATTCACTATCCCGAGGAATGATAAAAAATTACAAAGATTCTCATAGTTTAATAGTACAAACGTTTATTTTTATAGAGGTTTTTTACCACTCCTGATTTTAAGACTATTTTGTAAGCCATTTATTGTTTTTGCATTTTTCTTCATATTTCATCACCTTGACGACCAATTACCAACAAATCCTTTCTGTAATCTGCCTTAAAAGTACACCTGTTATTCCCATAAACCTCCAAAACCGACAACTTCGGACACGCCTGTCCGATAAGTTGTAAAATCTCATCATCAACTGCCCTTATGAAGCCAAGATCAGCAGTTGTAAGAAAGGGGAAACTTAACTTTCCATAAAAGGGATCCAAATCTTCTTGAGTTCCATTTTCCCATTTATCCTTCAACTCCTTTTTATAGGGATGATGGTCTTCAGTAAATAATTGTAATATGAACTCCTTAGATAACTTATGAAGCGAGTTCAATGTAAGTTCAACCAAGGTATGACTGGAATGTTTGAGAAGCGAATAGATGGCTTCGTCGCCCAATTCAGTACATTTAGTCACATCAACACTGATTAAACCACCACTATTAACCGAGGAGTACTCTTGGAAGGATTCAGAGAATGCCTCATTCGATATTTGATCGAGATTTCTCATCGATAAATGAGTTAAATTAGGACAGAACTTAGTGATTCCCTCAGTGACAAAGCGATCGGTCAAATTGCAACACCCATCTACATTAAGAGATGTCAATGTTTCACCAGTTATGGCCAAGATATTGATAAGTAAATCATCACTGATGAGTTCTTCCTTATGTGGATAAGAAATTTCTAGTTCTTGTAATTTAGAGGGCTCAAGATAATGGGGGATCAAGTCATAAACTTCGGCCGAATTGATTCCATCTAACCTGGATAGTTTTAACGAAGTTAACCCACGACCAGCGTTTTCTAACAAGCTAATTAAAGAATCATTTTCAAACCGATGAGTATTCCTTACCTCAAATTTGGTTAAATTTGATCCAGTTTCTTCAAAGTATTCTTGCCAAGTTCGATCGCTGATTAAAAACGGGCCATTTAAAGATAACTGAGATAATTGTTTCAAGTTTGTTTGGAAATACTTGAGATTATCGTTATGTAATTGGCCACACATAAACAAGGTCAATGATTCAATATTGGGACAAAACGAAGCTATTTTATTCAAAGAATCGGAGTCGACATTTGAACAATCCCAAAATTCCAATGATTTCAAATCAGGATGCAAAAATAAGGACATGGTTGAATTGTTTAACGAGCGATTCTTTGAGAGAATCTTGGAGATTTTATTCATATTCATTTGGCCAATATCGCCCAAAACCTCGACATCGTCAATGTTTTGGGTGATTTTCTTGATGCAAATATCTTGTAACTTGGGAATCCGCACGGTCTGCTTATCCAATAATGCCAGGGCGACTTTCTTGCGCTTTTTACGCGAATTGATTTGGTTCCTCCTCGCATTCTTTTCCTGCTGTTTGATAGTCTCATTACAGGTTTCACAGATATATCCACGCTTATCCTTGAGATAACGTGAATACACCGTAAGATGGAACGATTGGCCACACTCCACACACGTATCTTCTTCACCAAACTTCTTGAGCCCCCCGTTCTGCAAGTCGTCGTCGCTAAAGTCAGGATCATCATCGGGATCAGAGTCATCGCGTCGTTTTGCTCTTCCCGCAGCCCGAATGGCCTCTTCTTCTTCATCCACCTCCACAGAGGGGCCACCACGGCTACGTAGAGCACGGCCACGACCACGACCTCGGCCTGCCGCACGAGCACGGAGCGTTTCTTGCACCGAAAGCACGTCTTCGTCAAGGTCTTCTTGGGGCGAAGGTGATTGCTGTTGAGAGTCTTCAGTGGCGTTGTTAGCCAGAGGCAGCAGGGCCAGCAGAGCTTGGTTCCGTCTGCGGCGAAAGCCCTCGGTGATACCCTCGTTTCTCAAGAATTCGGTGAGCGCCGAGTTGGGGCCCCGGACCCCGGAATGCTTGCTGTTTCGTGACATGGCCCTGGTTGATCCCGGTTACATGCTGTTGGTGAAGGCTGCTAAAGGCCCTTAACTGTGTGCAGGCGGCCCATGATGCCCGGTACCCGCACGACCACTCGCCACTATAACATTTGGCCCATCCAACATCCACAACCCGACTAACAACTCGAAGTTTACATTGCCCGTACCGGTAGTACATCAGCCACACCCCATCAATTACAAATGCAGATAATCTTCAAGGATTTCAAGAAACAAAAGATACCTATTGAGGTGGAACCAACCGACACAGTGTTGAGTACCAAACAGAAGTTGGGGGCGGAAAAGGGCGTGGACGCCAGCCAGCTCAAGTTTGTGTATTCGGGGAAAGTGTTACAGGACGACAAGACGCTTGAGGAGGTGAAGATCAAGGAGGGTGATTCGATCATTTTCATGATTTCCAAGGCCAAGAAGACCGAAGCATCGCCGGCGCCAGCACCACCAGCGGCATCCGTGGCATCATCAGCAGCGGCACCAGTGGCAGGGGCTGGGACTGGGACAGAGGCCGGGTCGGCGACAGACGCTTCGTCAGGATCTGGCGATGCTCCCACCAGCGAGCCCAGCTCTGCGTTTGCACAAGGATCAGAAAGAGAGGCCACCGTTCAAAACATAATGGAAATGGGATATGATCGAGCACAGGTGGAGGCTGCCTTGAGAGCTGCGTTCAACAACCCCCACCGTGCTGTCGAGTACTTATTGACGGGGATCCCTGACTCCTTACAGGCGCCCCAGGGAGCCGCCCAAGGAGCACCATCATCATCATCATCAGTAGCAGCAGCAGCAGCAGCGGGAGGAGCTTCAGGCAGTGGCACCAGTGGCGGCCAAGATGCAGATGTTTCTCGTGATGAGGACGAGGAGCACGGAGAAAATCTCTTTGAAGCCGCCGCCGCCGCAGTTCAAGCACAATCACAAGCACCCGGAGAGGCAGGGGCTGGAGATGCCGACATGGGCGATGATGACGAAATGAACTTATTAAGAACTGCATTACAATCGGACCCGGAGTTGATCCAACCGATCTTGGAAAGATTGGCGCAGTCCAACCCTCAAATCGGGGCTTTAATCCAACAAGACCCTGAAGCGTTCATAAGAACGTTCTTGGGTGCTGGAGGAGATGATTTAGGGTTCGAAATAGAAGGAGAGGATGGCGAAGGTGCGCCCGAAGGACAAGTGCGGATTCCGCTCACTGAACAAGAGCAGAATGCCATAGACAGACTTTGTGAGTTGGGATTTGAACGTGATATCGTCATCCAGGTTTACTTGGCTTGTGATAAGAACGAAGAGGTGGCTGCCGATATCTTATTTAGGGATATGTAATGTAAATTAGTCTAATATTACTACAACTAGTTCAAGTTCAAGTTCAAGTTCAAGTCAACTTCGAGAGCTGGTCGAGCGAATCGATCACAGTATGAGATTCCACCTGTTCTTTGGTGAGAGGGCTGTTTCCCGGTCTTGTTACAATATAACTGGTCATTCCACTAGCAATGGCAGCGTCCACTTCGGCCACGTTATCACTAAGAAACAATACCGTCGAAGGGTCGCTTTCCCTGTCGATTTCCTTCAAGATCTTGAGGTACGAAGACTTCTCGTACTTGTATCCAGCAGTGGTGATATCAAAGTACCCGGACAAATGGCGGTTCAAATCGACCGATTGGCCCTGGTCATCAACATACCCAAACAAGAGGACCTGTGCCTTGACGCTCCCTGAAGAATAGATGTATATCCGGGTGTTGTTGGACGGATACTCCCTTATGAACTTGATGGAATCCTCATAGATGGGTGCCTTCAACTCGCCACTCTCGTATCCGGTCTTCCAGATGAATCCTTGCAATGCCTTCAACACCGGATCCTTGATGTCTGCCTTGACGAGTCCCTGGAAGTGTTCCAACGCTGCCTGCCTGTTGGTTTGGAATTGAGGTGGAAGTTGGCGAAGAATGTTCACCACTTCATCGTCGGTGGTTTCCAAGGGAAATTTCACCGATTCTAAGTACCGAGGCAACTGCTGCAAAAAGTACGGGAACAAGACGTCCTTGACGAACGTGATGGGACACACCGTGCCCTCAATGTCTAGCACAACTGTGTTGGTAGTCATGATGGGGTAAATCGCACCTAATTATTACCAGTGAAAAGACTTGATAAAGGTGTAATGAGATGGACCCGTTTTTGTAGTGTTCCACACACACAGTAGTGGAGCCTGGCAGATTACAATGCTACAGAGTGACAGTACCACGGGGTAGCAAAGTGGCATTTTTTTTAGCGAATACACAAAAAAAGGTCACGCCCGGATTCGAACTGGGGTTATTCGGATCAGAACCGAATGTGATAACCACTACACTACGCAACCGATTTTCGCCAAAAAAACAAAACAAGATCCTCTAGCCACAAGTAATGTAATCGATACCCCAACAGGTAAGAGTCAGACAGAAAAGACCAGAACCGACCAATCGGTGCCTTGTCGGTTATAAGACCTTGCTGGTAGTTTTGAAAGTTTTGAAAGTTTTGAAAGTTCATATTGATTCTTCAATTTTCTTGGTATTTCCACCAGCTTCTTTTTACTCTATGTCAAGTCAGAGGTATACCAAATGACGAATAATTCAAGGTTAGGGGGAGTGATCAGTTTTTAAAGCTCGTAAGCATCTGAAGAGTTTTCTTGATATTACCATCACAGTTTTCATCTTGTTTCTACCTGAAAGCAGGCATTTCATGTAGATAGCATGGTAATTGTAGCTTTTCTATAGATTTAGCATTTTCGTTTTCATTTGCAATATTTTTTTATTTCAGCAGGTCGGAAGGATCGACATTCAGAGAAAGAGTGGTTATTCTAGTAGATTTGTTCGGTAATTTTTGTGCTTAGACTCAAAATATCAAACCTGAAGTGTGAAACCGCAAGAATTCTATTTTAGTCTTAGAGATTTGCACTGTTCTAAGCATTGCCCGGCATCTTCTATATCCCAATTAAAAAGTTTACAGATTGGAAGGGATCTGTCGAAGAGAAGTCTTTAAAAGTATTACAATTGATATTTTGGTGGTTTTTGATTCATGGTTAGTTTTTAGGCTTCAAGCTTCAAATTATTAAGCGAGTGTTTTTTGATGTTAACAGAATTTTTATACAACAGTGTGCCTATTATGTTTTTATTATTGCTATTATAGGTCTACGAATTTAAGCATAATTTGCTATATACACTAGTCGATAATCTGTATTAGCTTGTGATACTTCAATTCCACTTTTTCAATAACCGATTTAATTATATAATATGTTTGATTTCTGGAACTGGTTTCCTGAAAAACTATAAAGATAAGAAGATTAAAGTGGTTTTTTCAAAGTTTGGTCTCCTCAATAAACTGACTCAGCCTAGTTAGAAAAACTAAATGAATAGTATTAAGATTAGTATAGAATTAGAAAGTAATATATAATAAAGATTAGTATAGAATAAAAGTAAGACAGAAACAAAAATTAGTGTAGAATGAGAAAGTAAGACAAAAATAAAAATTAGTATAGAACTAGAAAGTAATATATAAAAAAGATTATTATAGAATAAAGCATTATAAGAAAAGCATTAGTATAAAGTAAAAGTAAGACAAAAATAAAATTGGTATAAGATGAAAGTAATATATAATTAATATCAGTAAAGAATTAGAACGTAATATATAATAAAGATTAATAAAGAACAAGACAGAAACAAAATTAGTATAGAATAAAGTAATATATAATAAATATTAGTATAGAGTAAAAGTAAGACAGAAATAAAATTAGTATAGAATGAGAAAGTAGTATATAATAATATTAGTATCGAATAAAAATAAGACATAAATTAAAAAGTATAGAATAAAAGTAATATATAATTAAGATTAGTATAGAATTAGAAAGTAATCCCTAACTAAGATTAGTATGACAACAGAAACTGATAAGTAAACTGAAATTAGTAATAAATTTATAATCACTATCCGTTTGTATTGTCCCTTTTTCCCGATTGACATTTCAGTTCAATCTGTCTCACAGTATCTTATCACCTTGTGATTATTGACGTGGTTGCTGGGTGCAAAATACCCAGGGCTTCCAACCACGTGACCCACTAATTCACATATCCCAACAAATGCCTGACATGCCCCAATCTTCGCTACTTCAGCATAAGTAAGGTACCATCACGATCATGAGTGGCCACGAGAGCCCTCTTTTACGCCAGAAGTTTCCTCGGCCTTATAATCCCCTTTTTGAAGAGGATTTGGACTATGTCAATGAGCAACATATCGGAGCCTTTGCAAAGGCATTAGTTTGGGAAGAACAAGACGAACAGGTTGAGTCGACGGATTGGTCCAATGGCTTAGGAGAAAGCGGGACCTCGGAAGATGGCATGGTGGGAAACTTGATGAAACAAGAGGACACCGATGTGTTGAAAGACCAGGCAAATACCATGAGAACCATGGATGTGGGAGGATCATTGGGAGGAGCTTTGAAGAAACCAGACTTGATTCTGTCGAAAAGTGATTGGTATCCACTCACCAACTCTCCTCGAAGATACAAGCGGAAATCCAAAAAGAGTTCGGGTGGAGGAACTGGAATCCCCAATGAATTTCGTTCCAGTTCTGCTTATGCTTTATTAAGATGGCCCCTTCTTTTGATTATTCTCGTATGGGTACTTTTCCTATGCCTACTTTATGGGACGGTTCGGTTTTATGTGGCTCTTCTGGAATATTTCTTCACTTGGAGAGGTGAACGTAAAGATCTCAGAAACGGACTACGTCAAGCCAGAACTTATCAACAATGGATAGAAAATGCTCTTGCTCTCGACGAATTCTTGAACCTTGACAAATGGTCGAAGAATCCCAAGTTTTCTTATTACGACTATAAAACCGTGGGGCTCACAATTGCTCGTTTGAAGAAATTACGCATCGATAACGATGATAATGATCTAATTGTATTTTTACAAGGATGCCTCAAAAAAAATTTCGCTGGTATTGAAAATAAACAGTTATATTCCCATAGGTATTTTGGAACCAAGAATTTGGTGGCTGAATATGTCGAAGAGGTTCTGAAATGTGTGGATAAAATCGCGGATTCCACCATTGTATCTTTTGATACCAAAAGAAAATTCTTTAGAATAGTCCTGAAAAACTATGGTAAGTCTGCCCTTGTATTGAGTGGTGGTGCTTGTTTCGCATATACCCATTTTGGGATCGTCAAAGCATTGCTTGATAACGATTTGCTTCCATCTATAGTGTCTGGTACATCCGGTGGAGGTTTAATCGCTGCCATTACCTGTACTAGAACCGATGAAGAGTTGAAAAAATTATTGGTACCTGAATTGGCCAGAAAAATCACCGCCTGTGAAGATCCTTGGTATGTTTGGATCCCTAGACTTATTAGGACAGGAGCCAGATTTGATGCCGTTACATGGGCCAGAAAATCCAATTTTTTCACCAGAGGATCCATGACTTTCGAAGAAGCGTATAGACGAACAGGCAGAAAGTTGAACATTTCAACTGTTCCCGGGGATCCTCATTCACCATCCATTCTTTGCAACAGTATCACCTCTCCTCATTGCATCATATGGTCATCCCTTTTAGCATCATCGGCAGTTCCAGGGATCTTAAATCCCGTTGTGTTGATGATGAAAAACCCAAACAATAACGAGGTCATTCCATTTTCCCTAGGAAGTAAATGGAAAGATGGATCTTTAAGAACAGATATTCCAGTTGAAGCACTCAACACTTATTACAACGTGAATTTTTCAATTGTTTCACAGGTAAACCCTCATATTTCATTGTTTTTCTTTGCTCCTAAAGGGACTGTTGGTAGACCAGTTGCCATTGCCAAAAGAAAGACTCATAAAGAAAAGTTTGCTTCGTTGAGAGGAGGCTTTATTGCAACAGCATTAGAACAATTATTTAAATTAGAGATCACCAAATGGTTACAGCTCATCAAAACATTGGATCTTTTACCCCACTTCATGGAACAAGACTGGCTGAATATTTGGTTACAAAGATTTAGTGGAAGCATTACTATTTGGCCCAGAAATAAGATTAAAGACTATTTATATATATTGTCCGATCCCACCGAAGAAAGATTAGAGGAAATGATTATAAAGGGAGAAAGATCGATGTTTCCCAAATTGCTTTTCATCAAGCATAGATTAATGATAGAAAGGGCCATCGAAAGAGGAAGAAAGAAAACCAAGTTGTCCACCAAAATTGGAAATGTGTTATCTTCAGGGAGTGAAAGCAATGACGTTCATATCGCTAACGTGGATTATGAAGACGATGATGATTTCGACAGCGATCTGACTGAATACGAAGAAGGCGGGTTCACCGATCCTGCCAACCAATTTCCCTCGGATACCGACGAAGACGATGAGGATTACATAGCCTCGAGCGGTGAAGATGATGTCAGTGATCAAAGAAGCGACTCTTTGTTTCAACACCTTCTTCTGCCAATCAATCTGTATGAAAGAAGAAGAAACCTGGTTATATAGGTGGAAGTTTTCTTTGGGATTTTGACATTGACGATTATACTGACCAAGCCAAATTATTCTGTAACTAGACAGTCATGATTATGAACATTAAACTAGAAAGCAAATTGTAGCACAATCAAAGACTGTGAGCAGGTTCTGGCAACAGAACGACCCAAGTAAAAAGTAAAACACCTGTAGTATAAATATTGCCGTTAATCAATGTTCGGTATATAATTCCTCTTTCTCATCCAGATGATAAAGTTCCCGTATATATATATATATATATATATATATATATTTGTGGGGGTTGATGCAATGAAAAACCAGTTTTCCAGTTTTTCAAAGATAAGTAGCACCAAACCAGCGACAGGCCCTAGAAAGTTGACTGATGTCGATATCAAAAAGACATTTCGGTACTTTGCTGGGCATAAAGCTTGGTCATGTCGCCATTGAACTTGCCATAGTCGTGGATTTCGCCTCCTCGTTGCAAAAACTCCTCGATATACATCTGTAGAAGCGGTGAAGTCTGGTGGGCCAACACTTGTTCTTCTTGTAAGGTGAACGGTGAAAGCACCCATTTACTAATGGTGTTCTTGGTGGCATTGGAGGGCTTTGGGCCGATGCCCACCCCCAACTTCAGCACCTGGCTATACCGCGACGACTGTAGAAACAGCTGAATACTTTTGATCCCGTTGTGAGACTCGTTGCGTTTGATCTCCGATATCTTGACCTTCCCCAAACGGTTGTCAAAGTCATCGTACAACACCAAGATGGTGGATTGTGGCGATATCCGCTGCCCCGTCACAAAGTCCTCGAAAGCTTGCCCCGAATCGTTCATCTGAGTGTTGGACTTGACAAAAATGACACTTCCTTCCCCCAATTGGCTGGACCAGTACTTGCCCTTGGAAGCCTTGGTAAGCCCATCAGCATCATAATGATCCATAAGTACTTGAAGCATGTGGTGGCCGGCCGAATGGCGGCTCAGACCTCCCGGGTTGCCGATCGAGAATATCACCACCGTGTCCATTTCCAGTATCGCCAGTAGTGTAAGTTGTGGCGGTTCCCAAAAGGGTGTTGGTGCCTTTGTAGAGATCTGGTAACTATTGTGTTGATGGAGTGCGCCATAATCACCAACCAATTACTGGTTAATCACTGCAATCGTTACCTCCATGAGCGATAGCGACGAACTAAGGCAGCCACACGTGCCGGAAGACCACCCCAGCCAATCGAATACCAGTTTGGACGACATACAACATGAATTGAAGGAATACATAGACGGCGCTGGCCAGGATCAACACCTGGACGAGGACGAAACAGAACAGACAGAACAGATAGAACAAACAGAACAAACAGAACAAACAGAGCAGCCAAAACAGACAGAAGAGCCAAAACAGATAGAAGAGGCAGAGCAGCCAGAACAGCCAGAACAGACAGAAGAGCCAGACCAAACAGAAAAGCCAGACCAAACAGAAAAGCCAGAAAAGATAGACCAGACCGATCCGGAACAGAGCCAGGACGACGAAGAGTCGGACGACTTCGACGATTTCAACGAGGTCAATGACGACAGCGACTTTGGGTCCTTTGATGATGCCTCTTTCGAGGGCGAGCCGCTGGAAATAATCCCCGATTCTGGCTTCAACGAAGACGTGTTTGATAACGACCAGGTGTTTTTGCAAAGATTGCAGCAAGTGATGAGCTCCATATTCCCACAAGTGTCTGAATCCCATCAACCGCAACAAGCGTCCGATCCGTTTCTATCACCTAGATCCCTTGAAATATACTCGAAACTATCAACATTGCCCCACTTAAGACCTCCAAACTGGACAAAACTGAATATAAGGCACAACTTGTTGATAAAGTTGGGGATACCCATCAACTTGGATGAAATAACCCACGAAAAAGACGACAGGTTGGACGTCAAACACACTCACTCCAGAAACAAGTCCATAAGCGCCCAAGATATCGATTGGACGGGGTTCGATATTCCCAACATCGATACCTTAAGAATTTCCGCCGACGACAAGGCCAAGCTATTGGCCACTACCCCCCAGATTTTGTCCAGAATAGAAACAGATAATTTGAGCAATTCTGCAACTCAGTATCTAGAGAACTCCACTAGTGATGAAGGGTTGGATACCAAGTTGAAACAATTCCAATCCAATTACAACCAGCTTTTGGAACTCAGTAGTGTTTGGAACAGTCACTTGTCAGAATTACAGAATAATTTCGAGATATACGAGAGTGTGGTCCAGAACTTTATTGGCTACAGCCAAAAGTTGAGGAGAGAGGAGATTTTGGACAATTTGAAAAAGGTTAAGCATAAGGGAAAAAGAGACAAGAGATTATGGTGAATTACGACCTTCTCCAGCAATATGCTCGATGAACTATTCTTCAATACAGCAAACAATCTCTGTAGTCGTTGCAAGGCTACCCATGAACTCATAGAAAATGATATACCAAAAACAAATTTACACAGTTGGTAGCCCACTCTGTTCTATACGAAATAGTCTTTATTCAAGTAAAAATACAATATACACATAATGGATTATCCATTGAGAAATATCGAACGGCGATATGCTAGTTGTTTGCTATCCATGGCAATTTTAATGCTGTAAATTGAATAACGATCCTACATCGTCGCCCATGTAGTTGTCAATTCCAGATTGCAAGTTCATACTGATAAACGAATTATCAATGAAATTAGTATTCAAGGTTCCACCAGGAGTAGTTGGGGGATAGCCAACATCACTCACCAATGAATCCTGACCATTGGAGTAATCCACACTATTCATCATTTGCGATCCACTCACACCATTGTCTTCAAGTTGAGGAGACTGAGCTCTAGTTGGAGGAACACTATTTCTAGACTCAGGGAATAATTGTGTGGGCTCGAAATTTTCATAAAAGTTGGAATTGGCTGGAAGGGTTTCTGTAACCAAAGAAATATCTGGAAATGAATGGGCAGACGAAGTTGGTGAAGTATCATTAGTAACTTTACCTCCAGCAGTAGCTGGGTCCTCCTCACCTTTATTCTTCTTGAACTTTTGAACCAATTCTTCAAAGTTAGAACTGGTATTAGCTTGTTTGGTTGGATCACTTGTGGTTGGGTTGGGGTAGTCATAGACCGCGCCTCCTGGTGATATACCTGACGCAATAGAATTTGATGGTGAGTGCCTTGTTCTCATAAAGCTTTGATTACTATTCAAGTTGAATGGTGTAGCAGGGGCTTGTTTTTGATCTTTACCATTCGTGGCGTTAGCATTGTTGAAGTATTCAGCACTACTTTCTTCTCTTTTCATAGCTTTCATATTGGCACTTAATTCTTGAAATTCAGCAATCTTGGTACCGTTTTCAATAACTTTGGCTCTCTTGATTTTGTCGTTGGCATATTTATCGAATAATTTGTTCAATACTCCTGCAACTGGCCAATATTTCGCCAATTCACGCAAAACTTGTTTTGTAACAAATAATGAATCAGAAGCAGTGATGGCAACCACTTGACTTGAGGAATCAACATGATAAATCAACATCATCAATGCACTGAAGATGATATATACAAATATAACCGGGCAGTACTTGACTTGTTGACGTTCATACAAGATTTTAGAAACCATGGAAATCATCCGAGCTGCCTGGAAAGAAATACCCCAAGAAGGATATCTATAGTTGTTTGGATTGGTTGAACTTGACTTTGCCATTTTGATTAAGTTAGATCTGTGTATCAAGTATAATCTATTGTAATATTGGGCATTCAATAAGCAACAATAAAAATTCTGATTAGCTGGATCATTCACGGAAAATACTAATTGAGGTGGTAAGTTTGTAAACCAGATCCCCATCAACATATCACAATGCTGAATAATGGAAAACTTGTTTTTTCTTCTCAAATGCTCTGATTTCACGGAATATTGATGCTTAATGATAATCCCGGTAATTTCAGCTAATTTCACCAAATGGATAAAGTATAATGCCTTAGTTTCATCAACTTTATAGGGGGAAACAATGCCCAAATCCGGATCGTTTTCATCAAAGTCATCCATGGTTAACATTGGAACATCACAATCATTCAAATCAATAGCTGCCGGTCTACCAAAGGCGATGGCCACATTACGGTCCTTTTCAAATAAGCACCACCATATTCTTCTCCAGATTTTCTTTTCACAAATACTCAAAGTTTTCGAATTACTGATATCTCTTTGGAAACCAAAACCTTGAGCCAAGGCAATAGCCACTTTGGTCCAGTAGTAAGAATTTCTGGTGACATCCTCAGGACCTTCCCAAAAAGAACCGATAAGCAATAAGGTTTGTAGAACCGACACCGGGTCACTTTCATAGTTTGCTTCATACAAGGCCTTTGCTCTTCTAAAAAAGGTAAGAGAGGCCAAGTTGGTGGAGTTATTCTGGTCACGCAATAAGGGGTTGTTGGAGACTCTGGAACCACACAATAAAACCGATTGTAAAAGCATCAACGAAGGGTTATCGTCGGGGTCCTCGAACTTTTGCATGAACTCAGTACGGTTAATGACGGGCATTAAAGGATGCACATGTTCAAAATAGGACTCGATGATATCGCGGCATAGTTCTCTTGAAGGGAGTAAGAAAGCGCCTCTCAACTTCAAGATTTCCAATTCGACGGAATCCAAAGCCTCATCGTTTATATCGAAAATGTCAGCAGTCAACTGGACGTGATTCTCGTCGACTTTCTGGGCGATGGTTCCGATGGAAGAGGATCCCAAAAAGGTGAGGGAAGCGGTTTTAGTCTTGGAGCTGAGGAGTTCGCGTTTATGCATCGAAGGTCTGTTTTTATAGCTGGAGGTTAATGAAGGAGGCAAGCTGATCTGGGAGATATTGAGGATGGTTTCGTTGGGGGAGTCGTCGCGGTTCTTGGACGAGTCGTGGTGGTGGTGGTGGTGGTGGTGGTGGTGGTCGGGCAGGAGCTGGGGGTCTTCCAAGACGGACTTTTCTTTCTTGGGAATGGGGTTTTGTTGTTTACGCTTTGGCTTAGGGTCCTGGGAGTTGTTGCCTCTCTTCTTGGCCTCGGGCAACACACAGTCACAGCCAAAGGTGATACAGTTGGTACAGGGAATATGGATTTCAGCGTCACACCGGACTTTTCGAGACCGACACACCGTACATGCTCTGCTACCTCTTGGACGTTTGTATTTGATGGTGAAGGACTTGGGCTTTTCGGCGTTTTTGGCGGCATCCTTGCTGGAGCTCTGGGCCAACACCTCTGCCTGGGTGAGCGGCTGGATGTTGGAGTCCAGATCTTCAGATTCTTTCTTGACCGACCCCATAACAGCGGCTAGTTTGTGGAGGAAATGGAAATGGATGGAAGTGGAAACTAGTGGGGAGGGGGGAGGGGGCAAAACAAATGGCGCTAGTGGATCTGACGGCACGGGCTGGATGCTGCCACGGTGAAGAACGGGAGGGGATGGAGTCACGGCAATAACAACGGACGGTCGCTATTAGTGGGAACGGTTTGTTTTAGTGGTTATTGTTTGGAGTGCACCCTGTAAAAATCTGGGAATCGAAATAATGACTGTTGTTAAACGAGGCTAGTGTGAGCGAAAAGTGGGAGAGAGAAAGGGGAGTGCGACAACACCGAATTACAAGACCCTTGAAGTAGGGCAAGCGACGGGGGAATAGCGGGTGGCGGGTGCTGGCGGCGGGGGGACTGGAGGCGGCGGCGGGGACGGCTAATTACGCTACATTTGGTTGCTGGGGTGGGGGACTGGTGGGATTTAGAAGCACTGTGTGTAATTCACTGCAGAGTATTTCATGTCTAGGCAATAATGGTATAATTAGTAATATAGTAATATTGGGCAACGGTAATATTGGGCAATGGTGATATTAGGTTTCGGTATTATTAGGTTTCGGTGTTATTAGGCATCGGTGTTATTATGGGTATTCTCTGGTTATAATATTCGTTACAATATTGATTGTGTGTTTAGTACTTAGCACTAATGGGTATACTGTATCAGTAACTAGCTAGACACACTTAGTTGCAAGTGTTCTTGTGTTTTATAGAATATTCTATAGCTTTATGTGTTTTGGTAGAAGATTCTGTCTTTTATGCACTTTGCATTAGAATATTCTGTCTTTTATGCATGCTTTGTATTAGAGTATTCTGTCTTTCTTTCATATATACTTTGTATTAGAATATTCTTAACTATTATCTATTACCTATTATCTAAACCTTTGAATTACTTTTGTATTACTTTGTATTACTTTGTACTTTTTCCTTTTTCCTTTTTACTGGGTTTACCTGTACTTCTATCACTGTATTATCATCTCTATTATCATCTCTATTATCATCTGTATCGTCTCTTTGCTAGCTAATAATATCTGCCACTCATCACTGGGGCTACTGAAACTCCTGGGGTACATGGACGAAAAAATAAAATTTTTTCACTCAAACGAGTCAACTCGGAGCATTACTGTAGCGTATTAATGGTCCCCACACATAGTATCGGAGTTGATGCCGAAACAAACGTCCTTTTGTGGTCACAATAGGAGGGGCCACAATAATAGTGTTGCCAGTAAATACTTAATTCTGGCCACGAACCCCGCTTTGACATTCTCCCATCTACCAATAATTAGCCTGTTTCACCATTACGTTTCACCCTCATATTTTTACCCTTGCTGGGCTGTAGCAGGGGTACCTAATAGATATTGTAGAGCTCTCGTGATAGGTGGTTGTGATTGGGTGTCGATGGAGGTGGGGTGGGGAAGGCGGGGCAACTTCACGTCCATCGCCTGCGACCTTAAATCCTGATCCGGTAGCTGATACAGCCGGCTAAGTTTGGCTTAGCTTGAAAATTCAGTTTGCAATGCACTCTGCCGTGCTCCTGTACTGAGCCCTTGCTACCCCACCTTTGACTCTCCTGTCAAATTGTTGGACACTCTTTGACAGTATCGCAATTTTTGGCTGCGAAACCACTCACTGTAGATCCTCCATTACTAGGGTCAACGGACAAGATCAGTAGGATTGCACGTCATTCTGTGGATTCATTTGATTGTTGGTGGTTCATTTGGACCACCTATTGTATGTAGTTACTCTATTCGACTGTTCTATTTGAGATTGATAATTCTTTCAAACACTAATTTTAAAACAAGAACGAACCATTTATATTTGTTTCATTTACAAATACTTATTTACTTTGGCTACAATTTCGATGTACTTTTATCTATCGAGTGATCTTACTTTTATCTATCCTTTCTATCCATTTTTCTATTCTTTCTATCCATTTTATCTGTTCTATCTATTTATTTTATCCCTTCTATTTATTTGATTGTCTATCATACAATTTAACATCTTCATCTTATCTGTTATCTCTATCTAGACTGTTTATTCATATCAATGTTATTTATTCATCTTATAATCTATTTATTCATTTTCCATTTATTTATTAGTCATTTGAGTTGTTCTATCTATTTTTCACTATAATACTTCTTCGTTTTGTTATTATTTATATTCATCCACAATATCAATGCACCCATATCCCGATAGAATCTACACTATTACTTTTGATAGCTACCCTGTTTGCAATTTAAACCCTCTAGCTCAGAATCTCTCCTAAGCTATCTAGCTTTCGTACTCTTCCAACTTTATTCACTCTCCAGTTTGTTATTTCGATCAAGTCCCCAACTTTCCAAGCATTTCATTACATTGTAATCATCAATTATGCTTGAATTTGACTCAATATTGTCGAGTGGAACACTGAATATACGTAAATCTCACCTAAATATGGCTGGCTAAGCAGTAGTTTCGCTAAATACCCATTTGGCCAGATCAGTGTACGAACCATCGTTCCCTTTCTTCAAAGTCAGTTTCTTGCCAAATAGGAAATAAATCTGGTTCCTGTCAAAGGATCTCTTTTTCAAGGCCACAAAACATTAATCGTAGGGAACATATACCTCTGTGGATAGAAATCTATACACTCGAGTATAATCATCATCAAAGGAATGGCTGCGAATTCGACCTCGAGAGATTAGCATTCAACCATACATTTTTCGGTATCTTTACGAAAACCAGCCGCCAAGAGTCAAGTAGGAAGAATACAAATCCTAGTTGCGCCCTAAATTTTGAGTGGTGGAAGCATCATTACCCAGTAGTAATATTTATAAGGATATCTATAAGAACCTACTAAATCTCGTCTACAATTCAAGTAAAAAATCACTCTTTGACGAACCTTTCACTTGCTGTTCCAGGTTTCTCCTTTAAAAATGTGGCTTGTTCCTTCTTCTGATTTGTTGCAGCTATGATTTGTTTCTTATATGTTTGTAGAGCTCACTGTCATTCGATCATTTCTTAGAATCCGATGGCTAAAAGCAACGCTGAAACTTTCAGCAATCCAAACCAATTCCAGTAGCTCCTCTGGTACCATAATCCCATCTTTCGTCTCCCTTAAAACCGCCGTTTTCCCAATTATCATCTCATTGACCTAATTGCACTATCTAATACACCTTTCGCACAGTCCATCTCATCTCCATCTCATCATCTCCAGACCACTTGTTGCTACTAACGATGGGTACGTGGGACTGGAAGCTCGTGGCCCTGGCATCGGCGGCCATCGTGTCGTCCTTCATCATTATCCGAGAACTCAACCGGCTTGTACCATCGTCGTCGTCGTCGTCGTCGCTGAAACTCACGGCACTTTCGCCCAAGTCCAGAGGAGTAGAGTCGCTCATTGGCAACACCCCATTGATCGAAATCAAGTCGTTGTCACGGTTGACCGGGTGCAAGATCTATGCCAAGCTCGAATTGAACAATCCGGGTGGCAGTGCTAAAGATCGGGTTGCATTGGCTATTATTCGGGCCAATGAAAGTGCTGGTCACCTCCGGCCTCACCATGGAGACGTGATCTTTGAAGGGACTCTGGGGTCCACCGGGATCTCGTTTGCGATGCTAGCCAATGCCTTGGGATACAAGGCCCATATCTGCTTGCCGGACGATACTTCACCCGAAAAGATCCAATTATTGACTTCTTTAGGGGCTATTGTAGAGCCGGTCAAACCAGCACCCATAGTTGATCCTAATCAATACACCAATGCTGCCCGAAACTCGGCAGCCAGGATTAATGGGGACCCCGAAGATCCCCGGAATGCCATCTTTGCCGACCAGTTCGAGAACGATGCCAATTGGCGGGTCCATTATTGTACTACAGGCCCTGAAATATGGGCTCAAATGGATGGCTCCGTCGATGTGTTTATCAATGGCTCGGGGACGGGTGGCACCATTTCTGGGGTAGCAAAGTACCTAAAGGAACATAACGAAAGCGTTCGGATCGTATTGGCCGATCCCCAGGGTTCAGGGTTGGCCAACAGAGTCAATTATGGTGTCATGTATGATAGTGTGGAAAAGGAAGGAACCAGAAGAAGACACCAAGTGGACACTGTGGTGGAAGGAATCGGGCTCAATCGTCTCACCTGGAACTTTAAACAGGGCGAATCCTACATCGATGAAGCCATCCGAGTTGCCGACGACCAGGCATTGAAAATGGCCAAGTTTTTATGTAATAACGACGGCTTATTTTGGGGTTCTTCGGCTGCCATCAACTGTGTCGCTGCAGTGGAAACAGCATTAAAATATGGACCGGGCCAAAAGATAGTGGTGATTGCCTGTGATTCCGGGGCCCGTCATTTATCTAAATTCTGGAAATTTGCCCAACAACAACCTGACGATATCACCTTGGATGATATTTTACAATCGAAAATATAAGTAAATACGATGCTCGGATCATAAATTATCATAGTATTATATCATAGAGGTCAACTCTCCGAATTAGTCTAATTTATATACTACATCGATCAAGAACACGAATCAGAAACACCGGTTGAGGCCAATTATCTATTCTTGTTTACCTCTGCCTCAATCAACTTCTTCTTCGTTTCACGATAAATCTTGATCGAACTCAACATAGCTGCACTTATACCCATCCAAGTTTGAATAGTATCAAATGGTAATCTCAATTCAAACACCGTGTATGAGTTGAAAATTAGATCTGATATGTTTTTGTAAATGTCCAAATACGAATTGTTCTTCTTGAATTGAATATCATTTAAAATCTTCAAATCTTCTTTGGATGGCTTGTCTGGCAATCTGTTGGTGTGAATAGCATGGCCTCCCAACAATTGTTTGGATATGAGTTTAGCCTTATTTTTCACTTGGATTTGAATCTTGATATCCATTTCTTGTTGTGTCAAAGTCTGGGATTTTTCATAGGCATTATACAAATTTAACCAAGTATCGTAGTACCAAGCTAAAGCTTCATGCCTTGCAGAAAAAGTTTTTAAATTGGAATCATTATAGAATCCCAACTTCAAAAGTAAATTTGTTTCATCGAAAATACTGTAATAAAGTCCAAAGAATTCGCCCAAGGTGGCTCGATTGAACAATTTGATATGGTTAATTTTGACATTTGCATCTTTAAAGTTGATATTTTCTCTTAGTTTCTTGACTAATCCTCTTAACCTGAAAGGACTTTTACCGAATCTCAAATATTGTCTATAGGTTGATAAACCAGCAACCATTCCTGCCAATCTGGATTGGAAAACCGAGCAAAAAAGGATGGCCACGGTCCGAATAAAGTTTCTGGGGTGCTTGATGAAATTACGGAGTAAGTCCAACTGTTTTTCTTTGTTGTTGTATCTAGCGTTGATGATGTCGATGTTGATTGAGGAGTCACTGAGGTAAGATTGGGACTTATCTGCATGATAAAGCAAAAGTTTCAATACGTATTGGCCGGTCTTGGCTAGTTTATCCTTGCCGGTGATATCATTGAGCATTTCCCAGAATATCTCCCAAGAAGTGACATTGTGAGCCACTTCATCAACGTATGTGGATGAGATTTCCGATGAGGTGGACGACGTTTCGTCATCAAGGTGTTTTTCATTGACGATAACGTCATTTACTTTTTGGGCACTAACCGGAGTGATGTAATTGAAGGTATTTGTCAGTTTCAGGGGGGTTTGCATCTTTTGGTTTTGGTTTTGGTTTTGGCTTTGGTTTTGGGCTTGATTGTGGATTTGTTGTTGTTGTTGTTGTTGTTGTTGTTGTTGTTGTTGCTGGTGCAAAAGAGCCATGTCTTCGTAGTACTGAGGCAATCTAGAAGGAGAAATATTGGGACTTTGGACCCACTCGGAAGGAAACGCGTGCAAAGGACTGGGGTACTGGAAGGTGTTTGGAGGAGACACTTTGCTTCGAAGATAAAAGTTGTGGTTTTGGCTATAATCTGGGGACAGTCGATCTATAATAGCTTCGGTTATTCTGTGGGGATGCACGGGAAGTCTTTGAGGAAGAGGCCCGGCGTGGGAGTTTGGGTGTGGTGCCGAATGGGACTGTGGTGTGTGAGAAGAAGATAGCGGCAAAGGGCCCACGTTGGCGACGGTTGGACTATTTCGAGCAAATCCACTGGGGCTAGCGGGGTCAATGTTTTGATTGATGGCACCGGCAACAGAGCCTCGGCTATTGCGGGAATACTGAGATATGGCAGGGTCGGTGGAGGCCCCGTATTTGTGTGATGGCGGATGGTCGGTATCAAGACTCATCTAGAAAAATTTACCGGGGGATTAAGCAGCTTTTTATTGTAAAACTCACAGTCTCAATAAATGGTGAATATGGGAATGGAGGAAGGACTTTTGTGTTACCTTACCCAAAAAATGTCTCTTCGATGGAACGTTGCAAAAACAAAAGTATAGATGAGATGAGGCCAATGGAACCGAGATGGAACCAAGCTGGAGTGTTGGGGGTTCGGAGAGGGGCTGCAATGGAACGGGGGGAAGCGAGTTAATCCGGGTGGTGGGGGGCCACGGGTGTTTTTGGCTTATGGCTGATGCTCACCTACGAACCACCAAAAATGAACCACCAAATGGCTTTTACTATAATAGTTTGACAGCGATGCACGGGGCCGGATGAAAGGACAGACACGTCCGAGGCTTCCCAAACAAGCAATACTACGTAGATCTTCAATTGTAGTGTGATAATGGTAAGAGCAGGTAGGGAGTTGTGGTAGGTGTTGAAGCAGGTGTTGGGGGGAGGGCTGGGCGAGGGACTGGCGGTTACTGTGGTTACGGGCTGCGAGACGTGGTGGGACTATTTCGGTGCAAAAAGTGCAATTTGGAGCAATTTTATGTTGCATTTTTCAACCAAAAACAATTGAACTGGTGATTATTAGACCGGTCAGGATACGTAATGTTTAGGTTATGATATAGGACAGTGATGGGTAGAATGGGATAGAGAAATAGGGTAGTAGAAATGGAGAAAAACAATGAAAATAGAGATTATGTAGAGAAAAAGAATGGTAGAAATAGAAAGAACGGAATTGTAGAAATCTCTGAAAACAACGAAAATAGAGAAATAGGATAGAGAAATAGGATAGAGAAATAGGATGAAGAAGAAGGAATAAAGAGAAAAAATGGAATTGTAGAAATTTGAAACAACGAAAATAGTGAATAGAATAGAGGTATAGAATAGAGGAACATATACAACAAACAAAACGTAGAGATAGGATAGAGAAAAGGGATAGAGAAAAGGGATAGAGAAGAAGGATAATAGAATAGTAGAAAAGTAGAAATAGATACTAAAAACAACGAAAATAGTGAAATATGATAGAGAAATAGAAAAAATGCTATGGTAAAAATCTGAACACAACGAAAAGAGAAAAAGAATGCAAATAGAAAAAATAGAAAAGTAGAAATAGACACTAAAAACAAAGACAGTAGAACTAGGACAGAGAAAGTAAGATGGAAAAGTAAGATGGAAAAATACAATAGTAGCAATAGAAAAAATAGATAATGGAAATAGGGTAGAGACAACAGGGTAGAAAAAAAAATAGGGAATTTGTGGAGATAGGATAGTTGAAAAAGGTACTGAAAATAATGAAATACAATGATACGATAGAGAAATGGGGTAGAGAAATCAGCATAGTGGTATAGGATAGATAAACAGGACAATAGAAATTGGAGACTGGAAATAGGTTAGAATAAGCAGGCTGTGGAAATAGTGAAAATAAGATAGTAGACATTGGATACTGAAAATATAGATAAAATAGGGTTAGTATACGGCATAGAAAAATAGCGTAGAGACAAAAGTGACGGAAAAGAATATCCATAAAATAGTGAAAATAGGATAGTAGAAATTGGTCCACAATGAAATAGAATAAGAGGATATTGGATTTATTAAAAAGAATACTGTAGTTAGGTTAGTAATGGAAATAGTGAAAATTGAATAGAGCAATTTGATAATACAATAATAATGGTTGGGTAGTGAAAAAAAAAAAAATAGTTAAAATCATAGCAACTTACCTAGTTTCCCCTTTTGCCCTCACTGCCCATACTGCTTCTTCTACTTCTTACATCACTGAGAATAGACTATTTTTGTTTTAAATTGTTTTGTAGATGTGAAAATTAATAAACCAGTTGGATTGGTATTTTTGAGCTGCTTTTCATTCACCCACTAAACTAATTAGGATCTGTATTTTCCATTCTTCCGTATGATTTATAAAATTTATACCATCAGTACCATTTGACTATTTTCTATTGATAACTTAATGTTTAAGATTTTATTATGGGTATTATCTGAACTACTTAAACTATTTGTATTAATTGTATTATTATACTATCGGTAGTTTCAATAGTTTCTGTGATTAACTATTTGACCATCTGTACTATTGACTCCCTGTACTATTTTTGTATATGTACTTTTGGTATACAGTGTATTCCTATACACAATAAATAACTTGGCAACGGTTTCCGTCCCAAACACTCGTAACTCATCACCCGTTCATTTAATGAACAATAAATAAAATCTCAATCCAAATGAATATGTTGGAAAACATGGCTATTTCGATCCTATAATGGCCCCGTTTAATATCTCCGAGCTGGGCCCCATCATAAACGCCCCCACACTGCCCAAGTATCCCTCGTGACGTAGGAAATACGACTTCATGTCACCTTTGGACCAGAAATTCACCGCAAAACTAAGCGTGTGTATGGTTTGCATATGTCCGGATATGTAGCTACCACCAAAATAAATTCTTTTTAAATTGAACCGGACAGCTTGCAAATACGCAATCTGCCCGATATTATTTGAAACCAGATACAAAAGGGATCTTGCAATGTCTTCAGGATTAAACTGGGCCAACTTTTCGGCCAGTGTTAATGGTTTTGAATTGAAACGTAACTTTTTAAATACTTTAGCGAATGAAGATGCAATATGACTAGACTTTAATCCGATTTTGTTGTAATTGGAGCCGTAAATGTCCCCCACCAACAAATCGATATTTTCGTTGTTTCCTCTGGAGGCCATCTCCAACATTTCATTATAATCTTTTGCATTGGTCAATAACGATAAAAGACCCCATAAAGTCCCGCCACCAAGCGAAGAACCACCTATTCTTTCAAAGCCTTGGGGTCCAGGACCCGTCACCTTGATCATGGAAACACCACTTCCTATGTTGACTAATAAATATGGATAAATGGCAGAGGGGTCTTGAAGAGATTGGGATGCGACAGTTTTATTTGCTTCAAGGTCGAAAGTGAATATTTCATTAGGGATCTTGGTGATTAACCAATCCAACCCTTTGATAAGACACTCCATTTCATCTTCCGCCACGATTTTCATGGGCAATTTGTGTTTACGGAACGATTTATTCATCAATTGGTAAAATTTGCTGGCGCCTCCTCCTGTGGCCATGATATAGGTGATTGGAGGGGCACTGGATTTGTGAATGGATTTTTGGATCAATTTGATCATGAAATGAAGCGTTTCGGTGGCAAGGTTTTCAGTTTGGAAATCTCGAAAATGCAATTTCCCTCCAGTTTGGCTGGTTTTACTCTTGGTGAAATAGACCAATTTGGTCAAAGTTCCACCGATATCCACCGAGATGTGTATTATTTCTGAGTTGTGCTGGGGCAAGGTGATATTCTTGGTATAATCGAAATCCTCATCGTCCACGTCAATGTCCACGTCCTTATCGTCATCTTCAGATTCGGAACTGACTTCGGGCGACGAGCTGGACGTGGAGCTGGATGAAGGATTGGATTCTCTCAACAAATGGTCGTTGGCGATGTAGGCACCCGAACAGTCGATTTTGATGGTCCCGGGGTATGCATTTTTGAGGTTCTTGAGTTCTTCTGCGGAGGGAATCCGTTTCTGGAACTTGCCCATACCGAACGGGGATTTGGTATTTTTGGTTGGTTGGTGGTGTGGTGATGGGGACCGTTTGTAGTATAGATGTGGTATAGAGGAGGTAATGGATGACCAAGGCGTGTGATCAATCTAAAATGGTCCACAATAGGCAGGATTTGGAGATGCCAAAAGCGGGGGGAAGCAAGTTTGACGGCGATTTTTGATTGAGATCGGAGTCAATTTGGGTATACGACAAAACCACTTGGCAGCCACTTTTTTACGGTCAATTGGAAGGCAATCAATCCAGTACTTATAGTGTGTCGTATCGGAGTAGGGTGGAAATTTTTTTGCGAGATTCCCCAAAAAAAAAACCCCGTCATCCTCGGAGGGTGAAAAATTGGGAATTCGGGGCCGTCAAATTGCCAGAACGGGAATGATGGTGGGAATAACCGCCCATGACGTGGGGGCGGGGGAGTTTGTGGGGGGCATCATGGGGTGCAGTGTCAAAGTCTTGCTTGGCTGACTACATAGGAGGCTATTTCGACCACCCCCACCGTTAACCGTGGACCCTCTCAGGATCCCTTGGAACGAGCTCGGATCTATGGGTGGCAGTTACGCGGGGCAGGGCGCCGTGTCACGTGACCGCTCTTTTGTTGGGTCTGGTGTTTTCGACACCTCTGGCAGCAACCGTGGCAGTGTTTGTAAGCGGTTTTAGGGGGCTGGCGGTGTTCTCTGAGATGGGTGTGAGTGGAAGGACTGGCCACGGAGGTGGATAGGGCGAGTGGGGGCCAAATGGGCCAATAGGGCGCGTGCTCAGTGTGTGTTTCGGAATCGCATCTGGTGGCACGATAAGCGAGTGCGTAATCACCTCTCATCTTCCAATGAGGGTCGTTGGGATGGAACACACTCGAATGGAGGACGCCAAGTGGTTAGTGGGGCGGAGTCGGGGAGGAAAAGGGGTAGAGTAGAGATGGAGCTTAGGGGCTGTAGATTGTAGAGCGAGAATTGTTTAGTGGAAACGGCAGAAACGGGACGGCATTGGGGCATCTGGGGCACTGGCTGTTGGGTGCAAAATGGGTGGACCACCACGGATTGGCACGAAAACCGGCGCAATAGCGACTAGCTGAAGAGGTAGGGACAAACTACAGCTGTGATTCTGCCTAGAGCCCAATTTTTGCCGTGCAAGCACCTGCCGTTGGGGTCAAATCAGCACACCCTTTGACTCCACGCTGTAGGGGCCTAAAGATCACCCATATGAGCATCGTAGACTGGGCCCAGGCAATTAAAGAACCAGAAACTCACAATTTCCGTCCTACCAAATCATTGCATTTGGATATCCTATCGCCGTCTTCTGTTTCAGGCACTTCCTCCCTGGCCAATCTACCCATCAAGCTGCAAAATGTACGTCTATAGTTGCAAAACCCACCCCCGAACGCCTCTAAATCTCCACTAAATCTCCACCGGATATCTCCACCGGATATCTCCACCGGTCCCACCCGGTCCCACCATATCACCACTACCCATTATACGCCTCCAATCGCCCCCAACACCACCTCCACCTTTTGACTGAACAATCCATCACCATCAGCTTACATAAGCACGCTAATAGTGGAAAATTTTAGGCTGGTCCACGGCCTGCCATCCCATTACCGTTGATATCTCCACTAAAATGGCATCTACGGGCATGAACACGCTCCTCTCACTTTCCAATGCATATGTGCCTTCATCGTACGACTTGAAATTTTTCATTGACTACAGAAAGTCCAATTTTTCAGGCATTGCAACCATCGACTTAATTGCCAATGAACAATCATCACAACCAACCGAGTTCCAATTGTGCTTACATGCCAACAAGTTGGTTGTCACCGAAGCAGTTTTGACAGACGACTCCGGTGACTCCACTTTGGCCATCTCCTACGATCGTCCAAATCAAGTTGTTACTCTTAAATCAGACTCCATACCATCGACACCCAAATCGGTGACTATTCGTTATTTCGGCCAGATCAATAAGATCCAGACATATCAAGATACAACCTATGGATTGTTCAAGACAAACTACCTGGACCCAGTCACCGGAAGATCCGATAATTACATCATGGCCACTCATTGTCAACCTCATGGAGCCAGACTATTATTCCCTTTGATCGATGAAGTCCATTTCAAAGTGCCCATAAAGTTAACCATCACTACTGATGAAAAGTTCCACGTCATTTCAAACTCTCCCTTGGTGGAAGATGAATCCAGAACCTCGACATTTGAGTTTGAACCCACTCCTCCCATTTCTCCTTCGGTATTTGGCTTTGTCATTGGTGATCTCAGCTATGTAGAGACTTATGCGGGCTCCACACGGATCAGAGTCTACAACGGGGTCGGAGAAGCTACCCTGGGAACCTATGCCTTGGAAGTATTGAGGGATTCTGTATCGATTCTCGAGAAAATACTTGATTTCAAGTTCCCATTGAAAAAACTTGATTTGGTGGGCTTACCGTTTTTAAGTGATGGGGCCATGGAAAATTGGGGGATGATCACGGTGATTCGTAACCAAATCCAGCTTGAAGGTAAAGGATCGCTTGAGCAGAGAGTTCACATGCAAAAGTTGATTGCCCATGAAGCCGTTCACCAATGGATCGGAAACCTTGTTACTTTTGACGATTACACCAGTCTTTGGTTAAATGAAGCATTTGCCACTTGGTTAGGTAATTACGTGGTTCAAATTTCCGATTTTGACAGATCTGTCGATGCTGATTATCAAATCCAAGAAATTGAAAACTACGAGGCCTTCCTAGATGAAGATGGAATGGCTGATGAGTCGGGACTCTTGATTCCTAGTATCCATCAATATATTAGCGGAATTGATACTGGAATTGGAGCAACCACTGGTACTATTTTTGAGACCAAATCATACGAAAAGGGTATAATTATTCTTAGAATGCTTGCAAATATCCTACAAGCTGACGTATCAAGCAACAACAACGAGGACTATTGGCAGATTCTCTTGGGATTGAAGAATATCCTCGAGAAATACCAATATAAATCCATTAAACCGTTCGATATTTGGAATGGTTTGAACGAGTTGACCTCCGTCGACATCCCTAGCTTTGTCCACTCATGGACCAGACTCCAGGGCTACCCCATGGTTATAGTCAAGAGAAATAACAACAAACTTCATTTCGAGCAACACACTTATCTCTATAATTCCAGCCCAGAAACGATGAAATTAGAAGACCGTCCATTCCACATTCCATTATTTGTCAAAGTTTTGGATGTAACAGGTACCGTTAAAGTGGTCAATGTGGTTATGTCGGATAGAACCTTGGAGTTGGATATTCCCGCTGGTCAATTCATCTGTATTAACAGTAAGCGTGGTGGATACTACAGAACTATTTACTCGTCCGAAGTGGTGGATGAGATCGTTGAGCATGTTGGTGCCGACATGTTGTCTGCAGCGGAAATGATAGCCATTATCAACGATTATGGCAAGAACTTGGGCACTTGCAACTCCACTAGTGGCGAATTGATAGATTTGATCAAGATCATCGACGCTACTTCCAAAATGTCGGTTGATTTCCAAGTGTTGAAGGTGGCATTAAATTACCTTGAAACTTTGAACAATATTTTGATGCATTTCAGTGATTATAGCGAGTTTGAAGCATGGCTCAACAAGTTTGTATCCAAGCTCCACAAGAAACTTGGCCACTGGGACTCCCTTTTGGACTTGAACCGCGATAGCTCTTTATTGGAAGTTCAAGTGAGAAATTCCATTTTGCAATTTGGTATCCATTCCGTAGAGTCTCAAGAAATCACCAAGAAGTTATTCAAGAACTTTTTGAATCCCGGTTCAAAGAAACAGTACACACCTAAAGAATTGATGTCTTCGATGCTTAACGTTACTATTTACAAGGCCAATCAAAAGAATTATAAAAAAGTGTTGGAGTTGGTGAAAAATTCCAATAATTCGTTATTAAATAATTCCAACGCTACCATGCACGAATTACAGACGCTTGCACTTTCATCATTGGCATTCACCAACGATGAAGATCTCCTTCATAAGACTCTCAATTTCGTGATGACCAATATCGACTCCAAAATGATCGAACTTGGGTTGATTGGGTTCCAGTATAAAAGTGCCAGCAGCCAAAGATTGAAATTATTCCAATGGTACTCATTACACTACGATCAATGGGTACGCAAATCCTTGAGAAAGGGTTCAGACTGGGCCAAACAAATGGCTGCAACAGTGACCAATTTATCTACGGTTGTGTTGGGAGAAATCATGCAGCACGAGCCCAAGCTTTTAGAGGCCCGAGCCCAGTTTATCGCCCAAAAGAAACAGAGCTTGCCTGAACATGGGTTGGTGGAATTGGTTGAGCAGTTAGATTTGGCCAACGAGGAGAAGAAGGTAATTGGTGGGTTTTACAACGATTTGGCCAAATACTTGAAGCAATAGCCAGTGATTTTTGTGGCTTGGTCTATAAACCTAGACCCCAAATCTTAGCTATGTGACTCTGTTTCAAATAAAGTTCAAGGTAATGATTAATTTCAATACGTTTCATCTTGAACATTTTGAAACAATTGAAAAATATTGAAACATGGTAACATAAAAAAAAAAAAAAGCCATTCGGAAAAAAAAAAAGGCTTCCCCACTAGTCATTCCACTTGACAATACATAAACTGGATGGCTATTTGGAGAGAGGGTAATAGGTGTTCGTCAGAATGGGCAAAAAACCTACAGGACTGCAGATGGGGTAATGGGAGTACAAAAAATAGGAGAGCTGGTATCAGCTTGCATTAGCATAAACTGACGAAGTGGTACGGCTTTGGCATTCGTTGGTGCAGTGGAACCTCCAGTTAATCAAGGAGGAAGGCTTATTACCGAGCCAACCCCCACCAAAAATTTTTCATCTGGTGGGGGTTTTGTAAGGGAACCCAAATAGGAAATCGCAGATGCATAGTCGTAAACCGTTGTATTGTTGACGCATGTAATTTAGAGCATGTCCTGTATATAGTCTTATTTTTTATGCGCCCTTATAAATAATTTCGTCTATTGTAGCTATATACCCATCAAGGGTGTAGAATTGAAGATGCAATGGTCAGATGAGTACAGAGCAATGTATCATGGGCAGTGTGGGCCACATACAACACACACATATACACAATCACTCAATAAGTTCTGATTACATCGACCACTCTATCTCTCTGTTATCTGATATGACATGGAGAATCGAAGTTGCAAGATCATCAGGATATGCCGATCCTGACGCATGTGTGTGTGTCAGGCTGGATTGTACGTTGGATCGCATAGGAGATGCAGACACAGATATTACTTCAGTTGTAACAGGTAATGGAGGAATGATTGCCTCGTCATAGGAGTAATCGGTATGCACTTCCTCCTTATTATCAGAGAGATGCAAATCCAATGAAGGAATGGGTCCAGAAGTCGAATTGATTGAGGTGGTTGCGGTGGAAGATTTGATGGCACTTGACGAGTTGTAATTGAGTCCACCATTTTCTGTTCTTCGCTTGACTTTGCCACTGTGCTGGCGTTGTAGAGTAGACATCTTAGCTGGAAGTGAATTGGCTCTTGCCCGTAACGACAGGCTAGAAGACTGGGGCCTTGGATCGGGATATTTCACTGCGGAAAACAGATATGATTCCAGCGGCGATCTGGGAGTGGAGCTAGGCTTCAACCAATTCTTGATTCGTTTCTCTTCCATGGGTTTGAACTGAACTAACAGAATTAATAGAAAACAGGGCTAACAGGACTAACACAAGTAATGGAACAAACAGTAACCAAAATAATTCACTCAATTGACAATTTTGCAATGCGAGGCTTTGAATGTAGTTTCGATATATAGGATATATATAGAACCTCTTAATTTGGCAGAGGCTATCAAACTGAGGACTAGAAGTTTTTAATTTCCCCTACATATTGATGTATATATATACATGTTAAGAGAATGGAATCTATTAGCGCGTTAGAATGGGTATTTTTTAGTCACAGATGCTGTGTAACTAGGGACTTTGACTAGATCTGTTGCCATGCACATATGCTAAAAGCAGAAGGGGCCCCGTCGATCGGCACTACGGACCACGCGCCGACTCTTCTAGACTGGCCGTCATATCCTCGGGTCCCTACTGTAATTTGTTCGTAAGGCCAGACACAAATCCACCCGATGGTCTAAATTATAATATTATTTTTTTTATTTCACGTTAAAACATACTCCTATTCTGAGTGTGTAGTTCACTACAGTTACGGCACCCCCCTATCAATCACTAGCCAATAGCCTTGTCCAGGCTGGCCAGAGACCAAAAATCTGCCCACGGAAACCCCCAAACCCTGCCCCTAAATCTGCCCACTCGTGCCTGTTTGGGTTCTTTTGTAGACATGCTCCCTTCAACACGGTTTTACCAGTTGCGACTTGGTTTCACTCCTACCAAATACCAGTGGGGGGGATGGGGGATTGGCGACTGGAACTCCCCTTGTAATATTTAACCGTAGACTTTTTTTCCGACGCTACCATATACCCACAAAACCACAAAGCAACCGGGTTTCCAACCTTTCCACTGTACGGTCAGGAACAATCTCACCGTTTTTGTTGTATCAGCCATACGAGCACTGATCAACGGCACGATTTAGTTCTAGATAGCCGGATGGGCGACCGAGGTGACTTGTGGCTTGTGAGTGTCACTGGTGTCACTGGTGTCACTGATGTCACAGTCGTCTTTGACATTTCGGCTAAGCCAGGTCACACAAACCCACCAATGTGGTTGTTTCAACGGCTTCTGAAGGGGCCTGGGATAATCCGTGCCTGTTTGTTTGTTGTAGCTCCTTTGGAGTCTAGACTTGGCATCCTAGGGTTTTTCCATGGCGTGTGGCCTTTGGCTACTACAAACGGGCTACTTCCGATCAAAGATCACATTTATTCCGCTTCAATACATGTTTGGTTGCTGGGCAATTTGGTGGTCTGTGTCCGAATTGGTTCCGAAACGACAAACTGCTTTCAAGAAGGATTTCCTAGCGGGTTCCCTACTGGTTCCCTAGCTGGTTCTCTAGCTGGTTCTCTAGCTGGTTCCCAAGCGGGCCATATGTTAGCTAAACTAATAGGGCTGCTGGCTGGCCACCTATTGTGTCTTATCCTACCCCCCACAAAAAAAAAACCACAACCTCTGTTGCCTACTTGGCCTTCCCATCCCCAGCCTTTGGTGGGTAATCCCCAATATTGCTGCCACTGATCGATTCACATGTACACCATTCCTCCTTGGGAACTGCACTCATTGCTCTAGGAATATGTAATCCACACCCGATCCAGGTGGTATTGTCTAAAGTTAGTGGTCGACACGTGCTTGTCTGGGCCCAGGCCCCAGTCTCCCGACAATCGGCCTCTACTTACCGCACACAGTGCATTGAGCAGGTCTGCACATCTTGTTGGAATGGTGGTAAAACTGGTGGTAAAACTGGTGGTGGAGTAATGATGATGGATCCGACTGCACATAGGCGCCACAGTATACCACGGCACGTGACACGCTCCCATCTGGTCATGCCTTCCTTCCAAGACTATCACCATCAGTTCAGGGGTTGGCCTGGCTTGGCTGGATCGGGCTGGCCGTGTTGGAGCTCCTCTTCGATGTCCAAGTTCTCCTGGATGTTCCACAATTGCGAGTACAAAGATTCGTCTTGTTCGAGTAACTCATAATGAGTCCCTTCCTCTTTGACTTGACCCTTCTCTAACACTATAATTTTATCGGCATCAGCAATAGTACGTAAACGATGGGCAATGGATACGTTGGTATTCAGCTGTTCTCTGAAAACCTGTCTGATGGTGCGTAAAAGTGACTGCTCGGTATGAGTGTCCAAAGCCGAAGTGGCCTCGTCGAAAAAGGTAATTGGAGCCTTTTTAAGTAATAATCTGGCGATGGCCAATCTTTGTTTTTCACCTCCAGATATCATCATTCCTCTTTCTCCCACTAAGGTGTCGACACCTTCGGGCAAGTCTTTGATCAATTTGGTCAATTGGACTTTTTCAATCATATCACTAATTTCTTCATCACTAGCATCCAATCTTCCGTACCGGATATTTTCAAGGATTGTATCATTGAACAATGGGGTTTCTTGAGGCACGATCCCCAACGATCTTCTTAATGATTCCACCGTCACTTTACTGACATCTTGTCCATCAATGAGAATCCGGCCCAGATCCACATCGTAGAATCTAAATACTAATCTTAAAATGGTAGATTTCCCACTACCAGAAGGCCCAACAATGGCCACCTTTTGACCAGCTGGAATGGTGAATGAAGCATTCTTTAAAATCTTTCTGTCTGGATGATAACCAAAAGTGACATTTTCAAACTTGATCTCTCCAGGAATCCCGGAATTATTCAACACCAAAGGTTTAGCTCCAGGAGCATCCTTAATCTTGATTTCGTAGTTTTGCAATTGAAATAAATTCTCCATATCCAACAACGATTGTTTCAATTCACGATACACCGAGCCCAAGAAATTCAAAGGCACACTCAATTGGAAAACCAATTGATTGATAAGAACCAAATCACCCACCGTCAATTCGCCTGTCGTCACTCCTTGGCATCCCATGTACATCATTGCTGTCAACGCACTGGTGAAAATCAAGTTTTGGCCTGCGTTCAAGTACGCCAACGAGGTGGCCACTTTAATGGAAGCATTCTGGTATTTGGTCAAGGCACTTTCGTATTTTGAAGCTTGAAACAATTCATTATTGAAGTATTTCACCGATTCATAATTGATCAACGAGTCCAAGGCCACAGATGCCGCTTGGTTATCGGCATTGTTGGCTTGTCTTCTGAAGCCGGTTCTCCAAGCGGTGGTCTTGATGGTGAAGACCGAATAAGCCAACATGGTGGCCAATGTCATGGCTGCAAAAGATAAACCATAATTGTAGGTTAAAATCCCACACACCACCGAGATCTCGAATGAGATGGGGATTATATGGAACACCATCGCACTCAACACATAACTGATCCCCTTGGTACCCCTATCGATGGCTCTGGTGAGCCCACCAGTTTGTCTAGATAAATGGAAATGAAGATCCATATTAAGAAGGTGCAAGAACGTGTTCTGGGCCACCCGTTTAATGGCACTCTGGGCCACCGAAGCAAACACTGCATTTCTCAATTCTCCAAACAACACGGCCCCAAACCGGGCACCACCATACGCTAGGATAAGCGAACCAATCACGGTTCCTCCTGTACCCAATTGGCTAGCCCAATCCACATTCATATCATCCACAATCTGCTTGAAGAAAAAGGGAACTTGGACATTGAGCAATTTGGACCCAATCAAAAGTCCGAGTGCCACCAATACTCTAACCTTAAATTTGGAGTTGTTCTTGGGCCAGATGGTAGCAAAAAGAGATCTCATCATTTTGGTTTCGGAGGTGGAAATCTTGCGGCCCAACAAGTACGTGGACGAGTCGGTTTTGGAGGGTTCATGGTCGTGGTATCTTGTGGGAGACGCCGTAAACTGTCTGATTGTTAAACGCTTATGGGCCAAGTTGGCCAAGGGCAAAACCGGACCTTTTCTGACCCCGGAAAGGGATCGCACCCCCAGAAACAGCCACGTCCGGGGTGACTGGAGGAGCATGCTTCGATACATCATCTGGAACCGTCGGATACTCGGCACTACTAGTGGTTGGAACTAATTGACAGTTTACATAGTTATGGTAGTCGACTTTAACCCATTAGGAGCTGTCACGTGCCAACATCCGACTGTGGTGCGACCGAGGGTTTGGTCGGTTTGGTCAACAGTTATCTGGATCATTTAGGGTAATGTACCCGGGACCTTTGGGCTATGGGCCAGTATGGAGAGCGTTACGATATGGTTCTGGCATTGGCCATGGGAATTGTGACGAGGGGTGGTGGGGGTTCTTTGGTGGACGCCCGTCGTGGTCTACAAAACTCCGTTTTCGCCAAATGTGCCCTTGTGGTTATTGAAAAATCACAGTAGACATAACGGAATGGGTGCGAAATTGGGATGAAAAATATAGATTTGTATTCACCAACATCAAATAAGGGATGTGGAGCTAAAGACAGTCCGAAAGGTTGATTCGTGTTTTTTTTTTTTTTTTTTTCCGTTTGGTAAAATCACTGCAACCAGCTTATTTCTTCAACTCTTCGATCGATTCCTTAATAGCAACCGTCAATTGATCAACATGGCCGGCGTAAACCGAGTATCCCATGTGACCGACTCTGAAGTATTTGCCTACCAAGGCCTTGTGAATACCTCCAGCAACAGTGAAACCCTTCTTGGCCAAGGCAGCAAGGAAATCAGGACCGTTGACGTTTTCTGGGAAGAAAACAGCAGTCAACCCGTGTGCAGCAACTTTATCGTTGACAGGAACGATCTTCAAGCCCAAGTCTTGCACACTCTTCTTGAATTTAGAGGAAACTTGCTCGTGCTTGGCAAATCTTTGTTCCAAGGATTCAGAAAGGATCTCATCCAAAGAAACCTTCAAAGCAGTGACAGTTTGCACGGCAGGAGTAGCAAAGTAGGCACCAGTACCACTTTCGTAGGCCTTCATGATAGGAGTCCATCTCTTTAACGAAGCAAACCAAGTGGTTTCCTTTCTGGCAGTAGCCTTGGAGAGGGCCCTTTCGGAAGCATAGAAGATGGCCAACCCAGCTGGAACACCAATCGCCTTTTGAGAAGCGGTCAACGCAAAATCAATGCCCCATTTGTCGAACTCAAGGTCTTCGACCGCAATGGAACAAACACCATCGACAATTATCAAGGTCTCAGGTGATTCCTTCTTGACAATATCGGAAATGGCCTTGACGTCACTCACCACAGAGGTGGAGGTGTCGACATGGGTGATGGTAATGGCAGAATATTTCTCGGACTTGAGCTTTTCAGCGATCTTAGCCAATGGAACCACATCACCAACCTCGGCAGTAAGCACATCGACTTCAGCACCATAAACCCCTAAACATTCAGCAAAGGAGTCAGAGAAAAACCCGGTCGACAACACCAACACCTTGTCGCCTGGGCTAACCAAGTTGGCACTGGCAACATCCCATCCCAAAGTCCCAGAACCCGCCAACACATAACCTTGAGAGTTGGGGTCGGTGGACTTGAACAATTTTCTCAAGTTCTTCAACACCGATTGGAATGTGCCAACAAACTCGGGCGAAGTGTGTGCTTGGGAAGGAGTGGCCATGGCCCCAAGAACCCCGTCGGAAAACTCGATGGGGCCAGGAATCATCGTCAATTTGTGGGGTGGTTGCTTATAACTGGAAGACATGATGGAGGAAACAGCAAAGGTTCTGGTTGCAATTGGTCTGAGGAATTGGGGTTTAACAATTGAGCGGTAAACCTGATTGAACATGTACACCTGATACGATTACTAAAAAGGTGGTAAAAGGAGGAACTAAATAGTTGCTGACTCTTTGGAATGTCCTGAGCGGCCCGACCCTATTAGCGCGGTCACGTGACCGATAGCGAGGCTTAACCAATAGGACTTGTAGATCAACCAATGGAGGAGACAAGTGGATCCCCGATGGCCCAGGTTCCGGGTCAGATTGGCGGCGTATGGTCTTCGCGAGTCAAACAATAGATGTCAAAGTCCCTATGTTAAAGGTATGCTATCGTCGTAGTAGTCTCCTATACCGAGGCCTACCGGACACACGGAGAACTGGTGATTTTGGCACACACACGAATCCTACCTGGAGGAATTGTTCAGGTCGATGGACCAGAGTTACTAGCTGAACTATGGCGATGACTCGACTCGAGGGTCGTTTCCACCCCTCTTTCCCCCCTCCTTTCCCACCCCTCTCTCCCATGTCTGACTCTTCCCTATCAGCACCACATTCTGTACCCAATATTATTTTCGATTTGGCGAGGATCGACCAATGCGGCCATGTATTTGTGGCTGCAATTTTGCAACTACTTTTTTAATACTACTAACCTTTTAAATCAGCTCCACCATAATACCAGTAGCTGACCAGGAAGGCAGAGTATCCCACAAAACTTCTGTTTGCAAAGCTTCAGGGACTACTATGAACCGGAATGTTCTTGTGGTGGGCGACTCCCCTGCTCTCCTATACACCTGTGTAGCGTTTTCCGAGGCAGACTGTTCGATCCATCTTTTTCCTTTCAACCAAAAGTGCCATTCCCAGGACCTGTATCTGATCGTGTCTGGAAACCGCAAGTACTTGTTCACGCCTTCGGTCCATGCCTCCGACTTATCTGATTTGTCTACTTTGATCAAACACAACATGGCCCACAATTGGAAGTACCATTATATCTTCATCAATAAAAAATTCGTCGACTTTTTGACCTCGGATCCGTTCTTTCTTGGGTCCTGCTTGAGTCCCGACTGCCTCGTGTTTTTTGATGTTTCTGGTCCTTATATTGATTTCAATCGAGTCCGTGAATTGTTCCCTTTACATTTGGTACTTACCATCTTTTCCACTATAGACTGCAGAATCTTGCAAAAAAATACCTACCAAACAATAGACTTGGATACGGTGGTGAAAATAGGTACTGTTTCTCATAAAAACTCTCCTGCCACAATTCTGTGCCTACAATTGCAGGGAGATCTAGGTTACAGGTTGGCATATGTCCGAGATATCTACAACTCTGTGTTTGGCCATCACTCGTTTCAAATCTTTTCCACCATGGAAACCAATTTGCTCAAGAGCCAAATATGGGACAATTTGACAACTATAATATGCTTTCACACTCCTTCGCTATTATTTGAAGAGTTGGAAGTTGAAAGCCTTATGGCCGATCCCTCTAAAGCCTCCATAGTTCGTCGGTTGCTTGAGGAGCTTAACAATGTGGCAAAAGGTTTACATATCACCCCAACTGAATTGAATAATTTCTTATCAATTGAGCTGCAAAAGTATCGGTTTAGAAAGTCAGTGTTGAATTCAAAACCTGATCTTCCTCTTAACTTACCAGCGAATAAACTATTCTATGATTTCAGTCAAGGTATCGAATTGGATATTATTAATATTATATCCAGTATTTTAAATGTTGCAAAATCGTTGGGGCTATCATGTCCTTCTTTAGAATCTTGTTCAATTGCTGTTAAAAATTTAATTGGCTCAAGAGACATAATTAATCATGAAGAAAGTACCCGACCAGTTCCTCCCTTAGTTACAAATGTCAGCCAGAACCTTTTGGTAGATGATAAATTCGATAGAAATCCTCCTGTTTTGCCCCCTATTCGCCTCAACCCATCACTAGTTTCATCCCAAGGAACTGCTCAGAGTCCTGTATCACCAGATAACATCAGTTCTCCTATGGACAGTGTTGATCTAAACCTAAAGGATTTAATAAGAGGTACTGAAGATTTGACATTTGGAAATGGTGCCTATAACCACAATGGAGCACCACCACCAATATTACCGCAAACTCCAAATCCAAATCAGCAAAAGAACCACATGGATTCTTTTTATCCAAGTAATGTTGAAAGGGTTACCTTATCAAATCTGCCGATTATTAACGATTATTCAACGATTAATCGCCCACTTGATAACTACACTCCATTCAATACAATCTCACAAGCCAACACGATTAATCTTCCTACGGCTAATATACTACGTAGAAATACTCTTTCTGCTAGGAACAATATGGAACTGCCAATTTGGTCAAATTCAAATAGAACACAAGCTGCTAGTCAATGTCCTTTCCCGATAACAGGATCAATTATCAAAGATCATTTAGGTAACATGTTCAAATTAACTCAAGATGGTCACTACATTCCCGCTCCACCAACAGGCTACCAGAATATGCCGGCACCGATCGCAAAACCAATTAAACCATTGCCTTATTATCATATTCCTATTCCGACAAATCGACATACTTCATATGCAAAATTAAGAGAATCCCAAGCAAACCTCTTAAATCTGGTTCAATATGATTCACTCTTAGGGAAACAATATGGAAGCAGGTACGGGCCCTTGGATACACTTAATGTAGCTTTAAGAAGACACGGCTATAGTGCTAATGACCATTCAGGACAACACCCAAACTATCAAAATCTACAACATAATCAACAAAATTCTCATTTGGGAAACAGGTTTAGTTTTCAAGGTCCAAATGCTCAATAGAGCTGCTTATAGATTAAGTTTCTAAAATTTATGATTAATTTGTAAATTAATTTTTATAATTGCATTTTTTTTTATAAATGAGCCCGGATTGACCCGAAATTTTCTAGTTTAAGTAATATCTACCAACCTACAAGCAAGATACCTCATTCAGAATACAGTTCAGTGGATCGACTTCAAAGTAGGGACCATGTCAAGTCACGTGACTATAGGCCATCCCAAGTTGCAAGACTGATGAATCGGTCAGAATCGGTATTTAAGCATTCATGTCAACCAACAGCGAGGATTCCCAAGAGGAAAGACTTCAAGCATTTCTTCAAGACAGAGAGCAGTTTGATCATCACACAAACGAGACATACAGCTACGTCAAGTCGCAAGATGCTTCGTTACAAGAACTAGATAAACCTATAGTGATCAGTAAAAATGACTCGATGAAGAAACGAATTGAGCAGATATCAGAACAGCTTGGCAACGGAAATGTGTTGGTGGTGGGCCGGGCCAATAGTATACCCAAAATGATCTCGGTGGTCGAGATTGTGAAGCAGCAGCATGCTATTGTTGTGCAGTATAACAAAGTAAGCAAGTATGAATCCAGTATAAATCCCAGTTACAAGAAGGTAGTGGACAAAACAGCCGAGCAACAGGCATTGGAAGAGATCCGAGGTCGCAAGATGTATAATTTACAAATGATGTACATATTGTTAACCAAAGAAAAGATAGACAAAGGAATGAATGGATGGACCATACAAGAGAAGGGTATCGATAAGACGTGAGGCCCATTTAATAACCCCGGAAAACCAAGGAAACGAATAGACAGTAAAGTGGGATTTTTACGTAACATAATGATAACTAGAGAAATCAAATACAAAACTAAATCGGACAGTTGGGTAATATATGTATATAATCACCTGATACTTTTGATAGTAACTAGTAATAGCTGACATAAGCTGGCAAATTGTAGACAGCAATTAGTAGGATTGTGATTATACTCTGTAGGACCCAGTATGCTGACTAATAAACCACATGGCCCAACTTCCTTACAGCAATCTGCCAAGCCCACCAGGCTACACCTGTCCTCTCCAGAGTAATCAGTCTACTTGGTCGCAGTGGGGTGGTAAGAGAGGATGGGGTTTGATCACGTGCACAGCCCCAACCAATGGGAGCGCTAAAAAAAGTACTGAAAAAATGAAAATATCGTAAGATCTAAAAGCACCAACTTCATTCCATTAACTCATCATCACAATGGCTTTAGACCCAGAAACCTTCAAGTTCGAAACTCCCCAATTCGACGCCAGATTCCCATACCAAAACCAAACCAAGCACTGTGCTCAAACCTACATTGATTACCACAAATGTGTTAGTGTTAAAGGTGAAGACTTTGAACCATGCAAGATCTTCTTCAAGACCTTCACTTCATTGTGTCCTGTTGACTGGGTCGAAAGATGGGACGACCAAAGAGCCGCTGGTAAGTTCCCTGTCAACATGGATGCTTAAGTTGCATAGATATTCATAGTATAATACAGATTGAGTTGGATACCTGTAGTAGTACCAGTGGACCAGTTGAAGCTTTTGATAGTCGAGCACCCAATCTTTTTAGGGTTGCAGGCTTTTGATTACAATGTGGGGTTTGGTACCACTTTCAATTGGTCCGTAGACCCGTAACAGTTCAAACCTAATCACTCGACGAACCACATCGATGCGTATACTGGGACAGGAAGTCACAAGTGTTATGTGTACCATCCAAAACTTTAAACATCTATTTAGGGTTCAACCACAGAAGGCAGTTGTAATGCGATAACCAAACCGTGAGTGGTATCAATGATAAGGATTACCACCAGGTACCAAGCCTTGGTGTAGGATGGCTGGTCCTACGTGAACCTTTTACACCTCTTTAGACCACAACCAGACCACAACCAGACCACAGTCGGACCAAAGCCAAACCATAACCAGATCGTAGCCACATCACCACCTGTTACAACTGTAGGGCCATTAAGACCATTAAGACCATTAAGACCATTAAGACCATTAAGACCATTCGGTCCAGTCAGACCACATTTAAGATGAATTGTGGGGTCAGGTTATCTTGGAACCACCAACTCACCAAAACTCATCCTCCACCCAGTTTTCATTACGGAATTCGTTGGAATTGGCATTGACAGCCTCCTGGTCAAACAAGTCTCCGTAAGGATCAGCCTTATTCTTTTTGCTCAACTCATATGACTTCTTCAACTCCAGTTCTTCTCTCTCCTGTCTTTTCCTCTCGCTCTGGATATCACGAACCAACTGGTGCTGTTGGGCAATGAATTCGTCCGTAGACTTCTCTGTCTTAGTTTTGTTGAGCCTATTGATGATCATATTATCTTTCTTTGACACATGGATCCGTTTCACCATTTTGGGGTTCTTGAACGTCACTGTTCCTATATCCATCGAGCCATCAGTATGGAGGTTTTCTACCGGGGTATATATGACAGTGATGTTATTGAGCTTGTTGGCTTTGATGGAATTTGCTTTTGTGAGCTGTGCCAACTGCTCCAATAAGCCGGCATCGATGGAAAAAGACTCGAACGACTTGAAACTGGCCAACTCCTGTTCGGTCAATTGGAGGTAGAGATGGGCCGAGGAGTAGTTGTCTACATGGAACCAGATATTCTTTGGGTGTGAGTGTTTGATCAAGGGGTCGTTTTCGATCTTGTCTTTTCCCATGTAGATGGTGGCATCTTGGAAGTCGTTGATGGGAGCTGTGAAGTAGTAGACCATGATGATGAAGAGATGGATGCGATGTGACCGTTTTTGGTTCTGCGACTAGAACAGTATGGTTGAGAAATTATGGTAGATGAGACTTTGCAAAGAAACAAACAGACCTCCTCCAATATCGAGAGAGAACCAGAGAGAATTAATGTCGAAAAAGAGAAGTGAAGATGGAGAATTGTAGAAATGAAGTCATTGAAATACAATCAGTAAAAATATTGCTGTATTGAAGGGAAAGAAGAGAATAATAGAATTATAAATTTGATCAATCGTGGGTATAGAAAAAAAAATTAAAGAATTGTAGAAACGAAGAATCGAAGAAAAAGAAAAGAAAATTATGTATTGTAAAAATGAAGACTCGAAAGAATAGAACACAAGAATGAAATACATTTAAAAATTATTGAGGTATTGGAGTATTGAAGTGAAGAAAGAAATGAAGTATCGAGGTTGAAGAGATAATATTAGTGGTCACTTTTTATGTTTGCCGTCAGTATTGCTGTATTTGCATAAGCCAGTTATTTGGTTCCTGATTCAGTTGGTTTAAGGAGAGAAATGGGCTGTTGCATAACTTTAAATTTAAAATTGTTTAAAAGCATGCTTTTAACATATATCTGAGAAAAATTAGGGTATTCCTACGTACTGGTGAGAAGCAGCGCAAGATGTGGCAACGAAATTGGTGTTTGCTGATTGAGGCTCGTTGGTTAACATTCATATGCTATTTATTGATAGTGGAATTGAAGATTATCAATAAGGAATTAGAATTGAAAAAAAAAGAGAACTGTAGAATTGAAAAATTTTGTTAGTGACGAATTGGTCAAATTGTTGTGACTTTCGTCTCAACGTTAATGTTTGGTGTCCTCGAAGTAATAGTGTGTAGAAATGAAGAACTGAAAAAAAAGGAAGAATTGAAAATGCAATTGAAATGACGAATTTAAGAAAGGAATATTCGAGGAACTGAGGAAATAAGAATGGTGAATTGAAGGAAAAGAGTTGAAGGAACGAAAATTCAAGAAAAATAAAGTGAAGAGTTGAAAAATGAAGGCAAAGAGCTGAATAAACTAAAAACTGAGCAAACGAATTGGCGAGATGAAAATACAAGGGAAGTGAAATGAAGCATTGAAAGATTGAAGAAAAAGAGCCGAATAAAAGAAAACCGAAAAAATGAAGGAAAAGAGTTGAAAATGAAAAACTGAGCAAAAGAATTGAGAATAAAAAACTGAGCAAAAGAGTTGATGAGATGAAAGCATAAGAGAGGTGTAGTGAAGAGTAGTAAAAGTAAAGAATTGAAGAAATAAGTCTGAATAAACAACAATAAAGATTTGAAAATGATTTTTTGGTAAATTGACAAAACTGGAAAATTGACAAACTAGAAAATTGAAGAATTGACAAATTGAAGAATTAAAGAATTGACGAATTGATGCAAATCCTTGCCGAACAACATCGCGAGAATTTACTAAACATTGCAAAAAATCGACCAATTTCAGAACGAACTGAGTGTTTCACAGTGAAATAAACACATGCCACCCACCCACCCACTCAACTACACCCACTTACCACTCCAATTCCTCTATAGGCACTATTTTCACTTCCTCTATAGGCACTACACTACTGAAGCACTCTACTACTGAAGCACTCTACTACTGCCTATACTAATTGACCAATATAAATACTACTGGTTCGGTACATCCAAGACTACTATGCACTCCATTACCTCTTGACATTACTACTTGGTGTAACCACCTCCAATTTAGGCAAGTGCCACCCCTCCGTCTCGCCTCCGCCGTATGGAGAATATTGCCCAATCCAGCCACCGTCTGCTTACGTAACCGTAGCCCCGTTCCTTCGCCTGTTTAACACCAGAATGCCCCCCTGTTTCACATCACCAGCAACCCTCCCTTGCTACTCCTCGGGTAACTGGGGTTGTGCACATACGCCATATCCCGCGTCCATGCAGACCCCCCCCTGTTTCCATGCCTGGCCTTGGTTAGTGGCCCCGCCCCTTCACGCGCACTCCTCCCACCACCGCTGACACCACCAGCCAAAATTACTGCTTTTGTATAAAAGTTTGGCCCTTCGTCACTGTTTCACTTACACCACCTAAACCTATACATTCCTTTTATTGACCATCTCACTGCCGCTTCCCAATCGAGCCTTTCGGTAATCTGTATCCTTATCGGGCCTTACCCACTACTTTCCTACCCTTTACACTCATTACACTTGATTCTTTCGTTTATATTGTTTGGTTTTTTCCAACCTCACTTGCACCTCTTTTAACCGCCCATTCGTTCCTTATTCCAGATACCGTTTTACCACCGTTCCATCGCTTTCGTACCATACCATACCGTACCATGATTGACTACGAAAGCCTTCTCGAGTTCGAGGAGTCTCTTCGTTCCACCTCCACCAGAGGCAGCCTCATTCTCTTGAACAACCTTGAGCTCAAGATCGAATGCGCCAGGGTCGCCTCCTATACCGATACCATTGGTGGCTCCAGCTCGTCTCCTGAGTTCACCAAACAGGACTTGGACCGTCTTTACTCTGACTACTGTGTTTCACAAGATGAATTCATCACTTGTACCAAATGTGGCCGTTCGTTACAGTCGGAACAGTTGTACCAATCTTGTTGCAAAGCCTTTGTTAAAAACAGCTCCACCATCTATTCCAACCTCGAGGTCTCCTTCTGGTTGTCTTTCATCAATAACCCCACCAGAACCATCAATACCTTGCCCCATTACACCGAGTTCTTATGTTTACAACAGGGCATTCCTAGCCAATTGAGATCCATCGTATGGCAAAAATTGTTTTTGCTCAACACTAGTGAAATCCCTCAAACCTCCATGTTGGTCTATAACAACTTCCAACATTCTTATAGCTCGGAAATCTCCAAACAAATAAGTAAGGATTTGAACCGTACTTTCCCAACGGTGAGCTTTTTCAAAAAAGATGATACCATCAAGAACTTATCCACCATTCTCAATGTATATGCAAACTACGACGCCGAATTGGGCTACTGTCAGGGCCTCTTGTTCTTGGTCGGTGTGTTATATTATCATTTCCAAGGTAACAGTGAGTTGACCTTCCATAGTTTGATCACCATCATGGAATCCGAATATGAATTACATGATATTTTCACCGCTTCCACCATGTCTGATACCTTGACTTTATGGTATAACCAATTTTTGCATATATTGAAATCTACCGATAAGGATTTACACGATCACCTCACTTCCTTTGTGGAGACCCAAGTGTTTCTTTATCAATGGTGGATGTCATTCGTTTCAAGCCATTCCCCTGACTTGTCTATAGTAAACCGAATCATGGACTTTTGCATCATCCAAGGTTGGAAAACAGGCTTGTTCAAAATCTCCTTGGGTTTATTGATTGCCAACAAGCCCATTATAATGAGTCTTGACAAAGGTGACGAAGAAGTCATTTACCAACATTTGTTGAACGAGTCTAAATGGGGGAATGTCATTAATGACCTCGATTTATTCTTTGGTGATACCTTACTCAAATGGGATGAATCCTTGTTCTTACAAGAATTCAACTCCCAACCTTCATCAGCATCCTCTGCATCGTCACCAATCGACCAATCTTCTGGTTTGGTGGGAAGATTTAAGAAGTTCTCCATGAATTTGGGTGGAAATACATCTTCATCTGCTTGTTCTCAAATATCTAGAGAAGGATCCGATAGTTCTGAAACAAACAACAACCAATCTTCTTTATCGGTATTTTCCCAGAAGCATGGATCCACCTCGACTCAAACCCATGAATTGGAATCGATTTACTCCGATGTTAGTGAAGTCAGTATTAATGAACCGGGAAAATCTTTTACTGACTATTTGAAATTGCCATACTTGAACAAAAAAACTGTGTATGAAACAAATGATACTACCGAGATCGGCCAATCCCACGATTTGATGGTGGAAAACCATACTTTGAAAGCATTATTGAAAAAAGCTTATGGCTTGCTTGATGATGGAGAGGAATCCCTTGCTTTGAAGAATGAAATTGAAAAGGTTGTTAATACTCAATGTTGATCGTATAGTAATGATAGCTTTAACGAAATTACTGACCACATAGTTGTATGTAGACTTTTGTATTTTAAATTGATAACGACTAAGTTCCACTCAATAAGATTCCTATCTTTTGATACTTCAATAAGACCTGGTGGTACGGTACTGTTGGAACCTTGCTTTAGTTGGTTTAACGAAGCTGAACGAAGCCGATTTTTCGCAGCCAAAATGCTGGCACAAAAATTTTCAAATGATTATATCAACATAGAAATACCAAGTAATCTTCTCAGCTTATTCTACTGAGTCCCTAGTGCCCAAAATCGAGAGTTTACTTAACACTTTGGTTCATTTAGTGGCGGATTCTTTTTGGTGGATTCCCCGGAAGTGGCAAAAAATATGCTTATCACGTGAAAACACGAGTTCCGGTCGCCTGGGTCAGCACCTAGTGCCCCCATTAATTTGGATGAAAATGGGTCTAAAAACAAAAACTAAAGATTTAATGATATCCAAAATTATCTATTTATTATAAGTGCCTCATTATTCACCTTTAAATAGAGCTTGGTGCGGATTTATGGCGACTATAAGATGATAAATTTGGTACTTCCGGTGAAGCACGTGACCGAGACATTTCCGGTGATTCTCGTAGTGTAATAGCGATTTAAAATTGGTCCAAACGAGCCAGAATCTAGAAAGTTGGGAGACACCAGCAACTAGCCCAAATGCACTTGTAGGTAGTGACAGATATCTAAGTCGTTCACTTTCCCCGTCTCCCACCGTATAAAATGAAACTATCCAGTTTGACCAGGTCGTGTCCGGGTAATCGCCACAAAAATTTTCGTGGTGCCCAAAATCAAACTACACTACTCACTATACACCACAAGTATTTTAGACTACTGATTAGATCTATCATACACCATCGTTGCATTAGTTCCCAAAGACTCAATTGAGCCCCAGCACGTGCACGGCTCCTTCTATCCGAACTAGTCTGTTTATTGAATTGTCCCCAAATTGACATTCCACCAATCAATACACCATTTCTCAATTGAATCGTGACTTCATCATCTAGTAATAGCCCAAGGGGCCAAGAAGCACTCGATTTACCGGAAAGCCAACCCAAACAAGAGAAAATAACCAAGCAGACACCAAAAGAACTCCTTGATTACCAAATTGAAGATCCTGAATTGACCAAAGTTGTCATCAATCAAATCTCTATTCTTTTATCGACATTAACTAGTGACAATCTTGAATCTCACCATAATCAAGTCAGATTCATTTTATCCAAGCAATTAGATAACCCAATTGTTCACAATAATTACTTTGAAAAGTTAATTAATCTTGTTAGATTCACTAGCTTCAAATCCAAAGATCCTCTCTCATTAGTTGAACAATTTTTGCAAAGAGAAGTTAATTCCATTGCCAAAGATCTTCAATTCTTAGAGTTATTCATCGTTCATTTATCGGTTTTATTTGATAACCCAGACGAAAACAAATCTTCAGTTGTTGATTTTATTAATAGATATAAATTCGATTTAATCGTTAGTTTTATCTTTTTGATTACTTTCCAATCGACCGATCCTGAACGAGTAAGAGCTTATTTCAAACAAAACTCACTCAAACTATTAGCTGTTGTTGGAAAAAGAGATTACACCGAATCTTTCAATTGGGATTTAGTATTGGAGAATATTTTAGACACTCCTCTATTACCGTTTTTTGACAAATTATTAATTTTTAGTTCCTTAAACGGCACAGGAACTAATTGCGAGCCCTTCAAACGTTTTTGTTTAAATATGATGGAAATGTCGTTCAAAGATTTAGTTCTTGAAATTGGCCCCGAAAACTTATTACCGGGAAAAGTCGTCTCGAGTTTATTACTGATCAAACCAAATGATGTAGATCAAGGTATTGCCTTGCTCTTATCGGAAATATTAATCCCTGGGTCCCAAGGTTTAAATGGTTTAGCATCGACGAATAATTTACCGGAAGCAAATGCCAAAGGAGCTCAATTACAAGCTGCTTTCCGTTCCTTGGATCAACGAGGAAAAGTTACCATCAATTGGTACCAAGTTTTTTCTACGGTGCACGAAATTTTGTTCGAATCTTCTCAAAGAAATGTTCAACCCACAGTATCAAGCATCACTCAATTTTTTTCGTCATTGGATTTCAAACAAGGTGTCATAGATATATTCTTAAATTATGACTGGTGGTTCAATAAAACCTTGTTATATATCTTGCATACAATGGACACTCAACAGGGTGGTTACGATATCTCTGAATCCAAGAATCTCACTTTGACTTTCGAAAATGAGCAACCCGTGGCACCCCCACCTCCAGGAGCTCCTCAAAGACGCAATATTTTGAAGTTCATCAATGTAGGGAAGTTGGAACTTCAAGTTTTAACCAGCATTCAGCAACAGGATCAATCGCATTTGGATGAACAAGAACGCAAATTGAATCTTTTCTTGAATCAAATCTTCGAGCATGATTACCGTGTATATCCAGAGTATTTGATTGTCGCTGCATTAACTTTCCCTGAAAAGACACCTTTTATTCGTGATTTAATCGACACTTTATTCACCTTACTAATGGATAGTGGTAACGTCACCTTAACTCAAGTGATCACCGTGTTTAAAGAATTAGATGTTCAATTGGTCACCACAAAATTACTCGATTATTTCACTCTTAGACAAAGTATCGAGTCTATTTACAGAATCTTGTATTATGCATCTAAGGTAGATTTGATCAGTTCGATTTTAAATCAATTATGGCCTGGAGATTTCAAATTTGCTGTCAAATTTTTGGTTGAATCATCTTTCTTTGAATTTGACTACAAATCGGTCATGGAAACAAAAATCAAGGATCCTCAACAAAGGGCCCTTTTTTACCCTGCATTGTTAGAAGCCTTGGATGAAAGAGCCCAAAAGGACTTTGAAAGAAGTCAACAGATTCTTTCTGGCGCCATCCCAGCCCCACCTTCTGGTGAAGATCAATTCAAGTCCTTAAAGATTCCAGTTGTGTATTATCTATTGGAGAAAATCAAATCTAGTAAAGGATTGGTTGATTCTGAAAAATTGAAGAATCTTCAGTTATTATTGTTGACTACCTATCCAAGATTAATCAATTATGGAAATGGGCACGACGAATCTATTTTAATTAATGCCGAAGTGTCAGATTTCTTCCCACCAAACGTGGAACAGGAAATGAAGGCCTACTATTCTAAGATGTACAATAAAGAGGTGGAAATCAAGGATATTGTGGACATGCTCATCAACATGAAAATCAGTGACGATTCGCACAAACAAGATGTGTTTGCGTGCATGATTCATTCGTTACTTGATGAGTACAAATTCTTTTCAGAATATCCCTTATCTGCTTTGGCTTCGACTTCTCTTTTGTTCGGCGCTCTTTTGGAAAAAGATTTGATTCAAGGCACTACATTGACAGTGGCATTGAACTTTATCTGGGAGTCTTGTAATCAACCACAGGATTCTCATTTGTTCAAATTTGCTGTGCAATCCTTGTACAATTTCAAATCAAGATTACACGAGTATCCAATGTATTGTAAGCATTTATTGGAATGTCGTTCATTATCCGCTCATGCAAAGATGTACCAAATCGTCAAGGATGCTTCAAATGGTATTCCTTGTGGCGGTCAATCCGTGGCGCCAACTCCAGAATCTGGCCCTAGATACCAATCTATAACAGTGTCAAATAGAACCGTTGGTTTTGTCAAACAAGAAGAACCCACAGAATCTGTCAGTGACAAGTTGTTGTTTTTTGTCAATAACATGACTGGTGATAACTTGAAGGTGGCTGAAATCAAGGATTTATTACCTGAAAAATACTTTGCCTGGTTTGCCAATTATCTTGTGGTTGATAGAGCCAAGGCGGAACCAAATAACCATGAATTATATGGAAATTTGGTCAAAGAAATCGATGATGCTATATTCTTTGAATATGTATTGAATATTTCTTTGAAAGAGGTAGAGCGCTTGATTAGAAACTTCAAGGATTCTACAACCGAAAGAAACCAAGTCAAGAATTTGGGTGCATGGCTTGGAAAAATTACCATTGCTAATGATAAACCTTTGAGAAGAGATCAAATAGCCTTGAAGTTTTTGCTTGTGGAAGCATTCGACTTGAAATCATTACACTTGATCATACCATTTGTCGCCAAAATATTAGATCAAGTGCAATATTCCAAAATCTTCAAACCACCTAACCCATGGGTCCTTGGTATAATTAAGGTATTAATTGAGCTTTACGATTGTGCTGACTTAAAGTTGAACTTGAAGTTTGAAATTGAAGTGTTATTGAACGCTCTTGGCTTAAAAATTAAGGATATTGAGCCCTCCACTTTGATCAGAACTCATAACGCTAATCCATCGGCTTTGGCTGCTATGTTTGGTATTCATCCAGAAACTGTCACCTTGGCAAATGATATGTCCAGGTTAGCATTGGAACCAGGTGAACCTCTTGATGGTGTGCGTGGTCCATTAACTGGAAGACAACACCTTACAGAACCATTGCAAGTCCAAGTCCAAGCACAAGCACAGGCCCAAGCTGCACAAGCACAAGCACAAGCCCAAGCCCAAGCCCAGGCCCAAGCACAAGCCCAAGCACAACAGCTTGAACGTGCACAAGCCCAAGGTCAACCAGTACAACAAGTCGGGGAACCTTCGCTCGATACTTCCTTCAGTACTTTATTGGGTAACAGTGTATTCACACAACATGCTAATTTGAGAAGAGCATTCCAAGCATCTTTAACCAGAGCAGTGAGAGAATGTGCGGTACCTATTTTGACCAGAGTTTCCGAAGCAGTTCTTACCACCACTGAGGCTCTTGTTGTTAAGGATCTTGCAACAGAAAAAGACTCAGGGAAATTCCGCAAAGCTTATCAAAATATGGCCCAGCAATTGTCGCATATCATGGTTCTTTCAAGTGGTAGAAAGTTATTGGCCGAGACCATTGAAGCCACTATGCTTCAATTATTAGGAAACAGCGAGTTCCCAGTAGCAGAATTGAATGCTGCAATTCAAGCAAATGTTGGATTATGTGTGGATATCGTTGATAGAATTGCTTCCGACAATATCAGTGAATTGATTGATGAAAAAATGCTGAGTCATATACTTGCTAGAGAGCAGCATACCTCAAATGAATTGTTTGTTAAGGGAGCTACTGAATATGCATTGAGATTACCCGAACCATTGGGTTTAAATAAAGATGGTCTTAGTGCCAATCAAGCTCGGATCTACGAGAATTTCGGTTCCAATGGCTCTGTTGGTAAAATTGAACAACCTCCAGTCCAAATGGAAGTTCCTGCTCCTCCTGTACCAGTAGCTGCAGTTCAAGACGATAACATCCCTTTTGAGCAACTCTTTGCTGCTTTCACTCAAAGCTGTGAGAAGGCCATTCTGTTGTTATCCGAAGCCACCGAAACCAAGTTGTCCAACCTTAGTCCTACCCATCCTATTATGACCACTTTGTCTCAAGTGTTGTCTATTGCTCAAAGTAACGCCTTGAAATACCCTGAATTACTATTAAAGGCTGCTCAATATGCCGTGAATTGTCTTTTCACCCAAGCACATGAAAACCCAATGAGCAATGAAATCTATGTGGTCGTTTTGGACAAATTGTGTGAATATTCTCCCTCCACCGCCAAGGACGTGACTTGGTGGCTTGTTCACTCGTCGGATCAACGTAAGTTTAACATGCCAGTGATTTTCTCGTTATTGAAGGTGCAACTAGTTCAATCCACCAAGTTGGATTCATCCATCAGTAAGCTCATTAATGAATCCAACAACCCGGTAGTGGTGAAATTTGCTGCTGGTTTGTTATTGAATGTGTTTACCTCTGATGATTTACGTCCAATTGCACTTCGGTCTGAATTTGGTTTGACATTAGACGCATTATCAAAGTTCACTGGTGGTGATTCCACTGAGGACCTCAAACAAGCAACTGTTGCTCGTGACAATTTGTTTGAATTGTTGAAGAACGCACCCTTGCCAGCTGCCAATCAACTCTATGTTCAATTGGGTTATGTGTTTGCTGAGTGGGTCAAACTTTTGACTCATGGTGAAAAATCAGAAGATTTACAGAACCAATTTGTTCAAGGTTTATTAGATACAGAAATTTTGACCGACCCAGAATATTTCCAAGTATTTTTTAAGGCAGCAGTTGATATTTCAGTCACTTCTTTTGGAGCCGAGCATGAAGTTAGAACGAGAACCCAACATGAAACTTATTTGGCGGTCGATACTTTAGCAATGTTGATTGTGCGGATTATTTTGAAGTTTGAACTGAAGGAAGAAGCCATTGATTATTTGAAGAATATCATTGGTATTGTTTTATTGGCATTGACCAATGATCATGAAAATGCCAAGGCTTGGAATGAACGGGCATACTTCAGGTTCTTCTCCTCATTATTGGCAACATGGAGTGATGTATCCATTAGTGAAGAATCTCACGGATTAGATGAAAAATTCTATATCTTTATTGGTGAAGTTTTCAACTCTCTTCAACCAATCATATATCCAGCATTTACTTTTGCATGGATTTCTTTGATTTCTCACAGAATGTTCTTACCTAAAGTGCTCGAGTTACCTGAAGGTGCTGGATACGCTACCGTGGTGAAGTTATTGACGGCTATCTTGAAGTTTCAATGTGTTTACTCTAAAAATGTCAACCATGATGTTATTAGTGTAATTTTCAAGGGTGTTAATAGAATTTTCACGGGTATTCTTCATGATAATCCTGAGTTCTTGGTTCAATGTCATTATCAGTTGGTAACTGCAGTTCCAAGGGGCTACGTTCAATTGAGAAATATCATTTTGTCCGCTTCTCCAAAGGAAGTTTCTGCTCCTGATCCATTTACACAAGGATTAAAGGTCGAAAGACTTCCAGAACTTGCTGAATCTCCAATTATTGCTTACAAACCAGTGGATGATTTGGTCAAGGTCGGGTTAAAGAAACCAGTGGATAATTTCTTGAGAATCCCAGCACCAGCATTGATGAGAACCATTTATAGTGGTATTAAATTGAATCATCCAAGAGAAGACACTGGGTTTGGAATTGAAGTTGTTCATTACAATGTTAAATTGATCAACGCCTTGGTATTGCATGTTGGTATTTCTGCAGTTGCTGATCGTTTACCTAATAATGTCCGTGGATTTAATACCAAATCTTCACAAGTTGCATTATTGGTTGACTTGATGAATCATGGATCACTGGAATTCAAGTTCCATTTTATAAACGCCATTGCTAACCAATTGAGGTATCCAAATAGCCACACCCATTGGTTCATCGGAATCATTCTTCATTTCTTTAGTTCCACCACCATTTGGGGATCTCCAGCTGCCAAGTTGACAGTGCAAGAGTTGATCACTAGAGTGTTGTTGGAGAGAAGAATTGTCAGTAAGCCACATCCATGGGGTCTTACTATTGTATTCACTGAATTGGTCAAGAACGATGATTTCGGATTCTTTGAGTTGCCTTTTGTGAAAGATGCTACACCTGAGCTCAAGAATATTTTCGATTCATTGTCGGTGAATGTCAAGGGCTCAACCCCAACTAGCGAGTAAATTAAATCTGAATAATTTTAGGGCAAATGAATGCCATTAATGATAATGATAGCTTAACTAGTGTAGAATAATTATGCTGTATAATTAGGGGTGACAAAATAAGCAAATTCGAACTAATTGATATACAAGTATTGCATAAAGAAAGAGCCCTGAGGATAATAGATACTGGTAAAAAGAGTGTTTCGATTACAAGTAACACAATTATCCTATAGAAATCTATTGTGCTTGCATAGACTTTTACCCAAAGTAATGATTAGAGAATTATGGTTGATTTTGAGTGAACAAGAAATAAGTTCAGTAATCTAGGAAAGCTAAAATTGCACAATTGGAAGTCATTAATTTTCATTGCTTACTGGTCTTACTATCTTGTTCCCAAATCTATCTTATTCATTTTTGACAGTGTTTAACAATAGTCTAATAAATATACTCCACAGACAACCCGTTGGTAAGTAACTATTCATATTCTGTTTCATATTCGCTTATTAAGAAATCTTTTGACTATTCAATGGAATATAATTATCACCATACCCAGAGGTATCTGACGTGTAACTCTTCCATGGCTAGTTATTATTCCAAATTGATCACTATAAAACGTATTCCTTTAATATAGATAGATGTCCATTAGATTATTCATATTGTATCTAGCACTCATACTCACCTATGGATGTGGGTATGTAGGATATACCCTTGATACCTTGTGGCTTAATTTTATCTGGGACTTATTTATTCTATTAATATTTATTTATTGCAGTGCTTATCTGTTGCGTTATATGATTATTCATCTACTCTGTTGGTGTAAAATTATTTATCTGTTCCGTTGGCATAAAACTATTTATTTCAAGCTGTATTGGATTATTGCTTAGTAAATGTGTTCTATTCTGCTGGTATATACTTTTTCATCCATTCCTGGGTTGATATTTATTTCTTTATTACTTTGCACCAAATAATTTATTGTGTAGTATAAAATTATTCTATTTTGTTGTATAAAATTATTCATCCATTCTGCTGGTACATAACTATTCAACCGTTCAGCTAAAATATACTGATTCATTAATTCCATTACAAAATAATTAATTATCTATTATTTTGCACCAAGTAATCTAATATTGTCGTATAAAATTATTCTATCCATTTTAAACACATTAATGCATTCATTAACGGATAATTATTGATATATTTCATTGCAAAGGATATCTGATGTTAACTATGTATCCATTTCTATAGTTATTTCTCTAAGCTTTAGTTACTTCTATCTTTTAGTTAATTATTTTATACTTACTTTCCTAATTCCGTGTCATATTCTGGCAAGCTTCTGAAACTGGTAAGCTTCTGAATAGATCATTTTTGCTATAGCATATTATAAACGAGGACCCTGAAGTTGAGCTTTTACTTGATTTAGAAATTTTGATACATTATTCTGCAATTGTACCAATGGACGTGGATTCAGATATTCAGAAATATGATAAAAGGAACGGTTTACTTTGCAGCAAATGTCGAATTAGGTTCTTTACTGGCTGAACCACTAGTGTAATTTTCTATAACAATTGATTAATAAACATATATTTTTTTTAATTATTTATCTAAGTTATTAATCATCTTCATCTTGAACAATCATAGAATAATGATTAAATGATGTTGTTCTTGGGGGACTAACACCATTCCATTAGTCAGATTGTTATACTAAAGAGTCAGATGACACTTTCCCACGTGACGCGCTACTACTCGTGAGCCACTTGGAAACTTGGGGCACAACATAACCGCCACCATGTCCCGTGTCAAAAGAATTGCCAAAGAACTCGAAGAGTGTCGTCAAGACTCACAGTCCGGGGTCACGTTGAGGTTGAACAACGAAAATGACTTAACCAAATTGACAGGATACTTCAAAGGACCTCCCGGGACGCCCTACCAAGGAGGATTATTCCAAGTGGAGATCAACATTCCCAATGAATATCCATTCAAGCCGCCACAAATGAAGTTTGCCACCAAGATCTACCATCCCAACATCTCGTCGGTCACGGGAGCCATTTGTTTGGACATTTTGAAGGACGCATGGACTCCAATTCTTACGTTGAAGAGCTCGTTGATTTCGTTACAATCGTTATTGCAGTCGCCCGAACCTAACGATCCGCAGGACGCCGAAGTTGCCAAGCATTTCTTGTCGAACCGTAAGGGGTTTGATGAGACGGCCAGCTACTGGACCAAGATCTATGCTGGGGACGAAGATGGGACCGAGTTGAGCGACTCGGCGTTGTATGGGATTGACGATTCGATAGTTGTGCAATTTGAGAACATGGGGTTCCCCAGAGATAAGACCATTGAGGTTTTGAGAAGAATGGGCATCAAGTCGTTCAACGGCGTCAGCAACAAGGCTGACGTGGAGAACAAGGTGTTGGAAGAGTTGTTGAGAGAATGCCAATGAGAGAAGGAGGGAGAGGCAGAGGGAAAGGGTAGAAGGAAAGGGTAGAAGGTGGAATGGTTACACATCTGGAAAGCTAGAGAAAAAAAAACGAGCATTCCAAAAAGCCAGAAAGCCAAAAAGCCAAAAAGCTGAACAGCCAGAAAGCCAAAAAGTCCCTTACCGGAACCCTCCACTCCTCAGATACCCCGTTTGGCCGTGAATATACGAAAAACCCCTTGCTTTCTGTGCAGCCACGCCAGGCCCACTGGAAACTGAGCATATCTGTCCCATACTACAATGCTCAGAAAAACCACGAAACTTGTGGGGATTTTTCAGCCCTCCAGCCCTATAGAGGTAATACATATACTAGTAAATGCTGTAGGCCAGTGGACCCAATGTACACAGTGGATCCCCACGGACATCACCTTGGATTCTACTAATCCACCATTATATATACTAGATCGACTCCCCAATC